>CM038678.1:658974893-659071480 GCA_021605205.1 Aegilops longissima | reverse complement strand
CGATGCAAGTTTTAACACTAATCTAGATGATTACGAGTCTCAATCTGGATACATATTGAAAGTGGGAGCAATTAGCTAGAGTAGCTCCGTGCGAACATTGTAGACATAGATATTTGCAAAATACTTACGGCTCGAATGTGAGCCAGACCGTTGACTAAAATTATCTCACAAGCAAAACATGATCACACCTTAATACTCTTTGGGTGTTAATCACATAGCGATGTGAACTAGATCACTGACTCTAGTAAACCCTTTGGGTGTTGGTCACATGTCAATGTGAACTATGGGTGTTAACCACATATAGATGTGAACTATTGATGTTAAATCACATGGCGATGTGAACTAGATTATTGACTCTAGTGCAAGTGGGAGACTGAAGGAAATATGCCCTAGAGGCAATAATAAAGTTATTATTTATTTCCTTATATCATGATAAATGTTTATTATTCATGCTAGAATTGTATTAACGGAAACATAATACATGTGTGAATACATAGACAAGCAGAGTGTCACTAGTATGCCTCTACTTGACTAGCTCGTTAATCAAAGATGGTTATGTTTCCTAACCATAGACATGAGTTGTCATTTGATTAACGGGATCACATCATTAGGAGAATGATCTGATTGACATGACCCATTCCGTTAGCCTAGCACTTGATCGTTTAGTATGTTGCTATTGCTTTCTTCATGACTTATACATGTTCCTGTAACTATGAGATTATGCAACTCCGTTTACGGAGGAACACTTTGGGTACTACCAAGCGTCCAGCGTAACTGGGTGATTATAAAGGAGTACTACAGGTGTCTCCAAAGGTACATGTTGGGTTGGCGTATTTCGAGATTAGGTTTTGTCACTCCGATTGTCGGAGAGGTATCTCTAGGCCTTCTCGGTAATACACATCACATAAGCCTTGCAAGCATTGCAACTAATGAGTTAGTTGTGAGATGATGTATTACGGGCGAGTAAAGAGACTTACGATAACGAGATTGAACTAGGTATTGGATACCGGCGATCGAATCTCGGGTAAGTAACATACCGATGACAAAGGAACAACGTATGTAGTTATGCGGTCTGACCGATAAAGATCTTCGTAGAATATGTAGGAACCAATATGGGCATCCAGGTTCCGCTATTGGTTATTGACCGAGAATGGTTCTAGGTCATGTCTACATAGTTCTCGAACCCGTAGGGTCCGCTTGCGCTTAAGGTTTCGATGATGGTTATATTATGAGTTTATGAGTTTTGATGTACCGAATGAGTTGAGTCCCGGATGAGATCGGGGACATGACGAGAGTCTCGAAATGGTCGAGGCGTAAAGATTGATATATTGGACGACTATATTCGGAGTTGGAAGGTTCGAATGATTGGGTATTTTCGAGTACGGAGAGTTACGGGAATTCGCCGGGAGAAGTATTGGGCCTTATTGGGCCTGGGAAAGAGAGGGCTGCCTAGGGCAGGCGCGCGCCCCAAGGCCTAGTCCGAATGGACTGGGAGGGGCCGCACCTTCCTCCCTTCCCTTCCTTCTCTCCTACTCCTACTAGGAAAGGAGGAGTCCTACTCCGGTGGGAGTAGGACTCCCCCTAGTGCGCCTCCTCCCTTGGCGGCCACCTCCTCCTTGCTCCTTTATATACGGGGCAGGGGGCACCCCATGACACACAAGTTGATCTACGGATCGTTCCTTAGCGTGTGCGGTGCCCCCTCCACCATATTCCACTTGGTCATATCGTCGCGGAGCTTAGGCGAAGCCCCGCACCGGAGAAGTCATATCGTCGCGGAGCTTAGGCGAAGCCCTGCGTCGGTGGAGCATCATCATCGTCACCACGCCGTCGTCTTGTGGAACTCATCCCCGGCGCTTTGCTGGATCGGAGCCGGGGATCGTCATCGAGCTGAGCGTGTGCTGAACACGGAGGTGCCGACGTTCGGTACTTGGATCGGTCGGATCGTGAAGGCGCACGACTACATCAACAGCGTTGTTATAACGCTTCGCTTTTGGTCTCACGAGGTGCGTGGACGTAGACCTCTCCCTCTCGTTGCTATGCCATCACCATGGTCTTGCGTGTACGTAGGAAATTTTTGAAATTACTCGTTCCCCAACACTAACCAACTACGTGGGAAAGATATGGGCACTCGGCGTCGTGGTATCAGCCGAAGCACTTCGTGACGTCGATGTCGGCGGCGCGGCCGGATTGGACTGGAACGCCACTAGGCTAGGTCTGCTTCGCCGCGTCGCAACGTGCAGGTGTGTGTCGAGGCGATGGGCCCTGCACCCTCGCGCTTAGGTTTAGACCGGCGTGCTGACCTCTCTGTTGAGCCTAGGTGGGGTTGCGACGTGTTGATCTTCTGCGGCCGGGCATGACCGAGGAAAGTGTGTCCGGCCAAATGGGATCAAGCGTGTTGGGTTATGTGGTGCACCCCTGCAGGGAAGTTAATCTATTCAAATAGCCGTGATCTTCGGTAACAGGACGACTTGGAGTTGTACCTTGACCTTATGACAACTAGAACCAGATACTTAATAAAACACACCCTTCCAAGTGCCAGATACAACCGGTGGTCGCTCTCTCTCAGGGATACGAGGAGGGGATCGCCGGGTAGGATTATTGCTATGTGATGTTACTTGGAGGACTTCAACCTACCCTCTTCTACCTGTTGCAAGACGAAGGTGACCAGAAGAGTAGTCTTCGATAAGACTAGCTATCCCCTCTTATTCTGGCATTCTGCAGTTCAGTCCACTGATATGGCCCTTTACACATATATCCATGCATATGTAGTGTAGCTCCTTGCTTGCGAGTACTTTGGATGAGTACTCACGGTTGCATTGTTCCCCCTTTCCCCTATCTTTACCCGGTTGCTGCGACCAGACGATGGAGCCCAGGAGCCAGACGCCACCGTCGATGACGACTACTACACCGGAGGTGCCTACTACTATGTGCAGCCCGCTGACGACGACCAGGAGTAGTTAGGAGGATCCCAGGCAGGAGGCATGCGCCTCTTTCGATCTGTATCCCAGTTTGTGCTAGCCTTCTTAAGGCAAACTTGTTTAACTTATGTCTGTACTCAGATATTGTTGCTTCCGCTGACTCGTCTATGATCGAGCACTTGTATTCGAGCCCTCGAGGCTCCTGGCTTGTATTATGATGCTTGTATGAGTTATTTTATTTTTAGAGTTGTGTTGTGATATCTTCCCGTGAGTCCCTGATCTTGATCGTACATGTTTGCGTGTATGATTAGTGTATGATTGAATCGGGGGAGTCACAAGTTGCTATCAGAGCCGACTGCCTGTAGGAATCCCCTTCCACACTCCTTGGCCGAAGTCGAGTCTAGACTTTACAAAACTTTTACTAACTTGGTTGTGTGGCCCATGGGCCCACGTCGCCATTGGGTGGTATTAGGATCTTTTACTCCTCGATCTTTACTCTGGGACTCTGAGCTCTCTTCTATTCGGGTTAAATGATTTTGCTAAAAACAAAACTAACTATAGGTTCTCGCAAGTACTTTCTCCCGGAGAGCCACTTGTTACCGATGACCGCCTGCTGCACCAGAAGATTCCGAAGATACTCTACGATGTGCTCTCGAGACTATGTGCCATCGCTTTTGCCATTCACTTCCATCGATAATGTCACGCCCAATATGCGACCCTATCCAAAAGGAACTCGACGGTCCCACCAAGGATAGATTACATCAACATTACATAATAGATGGGGATACAAACAAAAGGCACAAATGCCACAAGAATACATCAACATCATATACAAGATCAACATCCGACTACGAATGAAACATAAACCGAAACTCAAACGACATCCACCCTGCTAGCCCAGGCTGCCGACCTGGAACCTATCCCCTGATCGAAGCAGCAGAAGAAGAACTCAATGCAAGCAAGCATCGCTCTCGCGTCATGATCATCGCAAACCTGTACCTGCAACTGGTGGTGTAGTAATCTGTGAGCCACGAGGACTCAGCAATCCCATTACCATGGGTGTCAAGACTAGCAAAGCTTAAATGGGAAAGGAAGGGGTAAAGTGGTGAGGTTGTAGCAGCGGCTAAGCATATATGGTGGCTAACATACGCAAATGAGAGCGAGAAGAGAAACAAAGGAGCGGTCGTCAACTAGTAATGATCAAGAAGTGATCCTGAACTCCTACTTACGTCAGACATAACCCAGAAACCGTGTTCTCCTCTCGATCAACCCGAAAAGAGACACTCCGTTACGCACACGGTTGGTGTATTTTAGAAGAGTTTGCTTCAAGTTTACTACAACCGGATATTAACAAATTCCCATCTGCCACATAACCGCGGGCACGGCTCTCGAAAGTTTATACCTGCAGGGTGTCCCAACTTAGCCCATGATAAGCTCTCGCGATCAACGAAGGATATTCCTTCTCCCGGAAGACCCGACCAGTCTGGAATCCGGCTACAAGACATTTCGACAGCAATAAAACAAGACCAGCAAAGCCGCCCGGATGTGCCGACAAATCCCGATAGAGTCGCACGTACCTCGTTCTCGAGGGCACACCGGATGAGCAGTCCGTACAACTAAAACCAGACCTCAAGTTTCCTTGAGGCGCTGCATGGGCTCTAGTTCGGGCCAGCACGAAGGAGCACTGGTCCGGGGCTAAAATAAAGATGACCCTCGGGCTCCGAAACCCAAGGAAAAAAGGGCATAGGTGAGGCAAATGGTAAAACCAATGTTGGGCCTTGCTTTGGAGGAGTCTTATTCAAAGCGAACTGTCAAGGGGTCCCATAAATCACCCGACCGCGTTAGGGACGCAAAATCCGGGAACATAACACCGATATGATGGAAACTAGGCGGCAAGAGTGGAACAAAACACCGGGCATAAGGCCGAGCCTTCCACCCTTTACCAAGTATATAGATGCATTAATTAAATAAGATATATTGTGATATCCCAACAAGTAAACATGTTCCAACAAGGAACAACATCTCCATGTTCCAACAAGGAACAAACTTCATCTTCACCTGCAACTAACAACGCTATAAGAGGGGCTGAGCAAAGCGGAAACATAGCCAAACAACGGTTTGCTAGGAAAGGTGTCAAAGGTTAGAGGTTCATGGCAATATGGGATGGCTTGAGCAGCAAGTGATAGGTAGCGCAGCATAGCGAAAGAACGAAGCAACTAGCATAGCAATGATAGTAGTGAGATCCAGGGTAGCGGTCATCTTGCCTGAAATTGTTGGGTAACGTAGTAATTTCAAAAAATTTCCTACGCACACGCAAGACCATGGTGATGGCATAGCAACGAGAGGGGAGAGTGTCTGTCCACGTACCCTCGTAGACCGAAAGCGGAAGCGTTATAACAACGCGGTTGATGTAGTCGTACGTCTTCACGATCCAACCGATCCAAGCACCGAACGTACGGCACCTCCGAGTTCTGCACACGTTCAGCTCGATGACGATCCCCGGACTCCGATCCAGCAAAGTGTCGGGGATGAGTTCCGTCAGCACGACGGCGTGGTGACGATGATGATGCTCCACCGACGCAGGGCTTCTCCTAAGCTCCGCGACGATATGACTTCTCCGGCGCAGGGCTTCGCCTAAGCTCCGCGACGATATGACCGAAGTGGAATATGGTGGAGGGGGCACCGACACGGCTAAGGAACGATCCGTAGATCAACTTGTGTGTTCATGGGTGCCCCTGCCCCGTGATATAAAGGAGGGAGGGAGGGGAGGCCGGCCCTTAGGAGGGCGCCATGGGGAGTCCTACTCCCACCGGGAGTAGGATTCCCCTTCCTAGTCCAACTAGGAGTCCTTCCATGTATTAGGAGTAGGAGACAAGTAAGGGGAAGAGAGAAGGAAGGAAGGAAGGGTGCGGCCCCTCCCTAGTCCAATTCGGACTAGGCCATGGGGCGCGCGGCCTGCCCTAGGCAGCCCTCTCTCTTTTCCGCAGGCCCAATAAGGCCCAATACTTCTCCCGGCGAATTCCCGTAACTCTCCGGTACTCGAAAAATACCCGAATCATTCGAACCTTTCGAACTCGAATATAGTCGTCCAATATATCGATTTTACGTCTCGACCATTTCGAGACTCCTCGTCATGTCCCCGATCTCATCCGGGACTCGAACTCCTTCGGTACATCAAAACTCATAAACTCATAATATAAGCGTCATCGAAACCTTAAGCGTGCGGACCCTACGGGTTCGAGAACTATGTAGACATGACCTAGAACTATTCTTGGTCAATAACCAATAGCGGAACCTGGATGCCCATATTGGCTCCTACATATTCTCTGAAGATCTTTATCGGTCAAACCGCATAACAACATACGTTGTTCCCTTTGTCATCGGTATGTTACTTGCCCGAGATTCGATCGTCGGTATCCAATACCTAGTTCAATCTCGTTACCGGCAAGTCTCTTTACTCATTCCGTAATACATCATCTCACAACTAACTCATTAGTTGCAATGCTTGCAAGGCTTATGTGATGTGTATTACCGAGAAGGCCCAGAGATACCTCTCCGACAATCGGAGTGACAAAACCTAATCTCAAAATACGCCAACCCAACATGTACCTTTGGAGACACCTGTAGTACTCCTTTATAATCACCCGTTATGCGTTGTGACGTTTGGTAGTACCAAAGTGTTCCTCCGTAAACGGAGTTGCATAATCTCATAGTTACAGGAACATGTATAAGTCATGAAGAAAGCAATAGCAACATACTAAACGATCAAGTGCTAGGCTAACGGAATGGGTCATGTCAGTCACATCATTCTCCTAATGATGTGATCCCGTTAATCAAATGACAACTCATGTCTATGGCTAGGAAACTTAACCATCTTTGATTCAACGAGCTAGTCAAGTAGAGGCATACTAGTGACACTATGTTTGTCTATGTATTCACACATGTATTATGTTTCCGTTAATACAATTCTAGCATGAATAATAAACATTTATCATGAAATAAGGAAATAAATAATAGCTTTATTATTGCCTCTAGGGCATATTTCCTTCAGTCTCCCACTTGCACTAGAGTCAATAATCTAGTTCACATCACCATGTGATTCAACACTAATATTCACATCTGTATGTGATTAACACCCATAGTTCACATCGTCATGTGACCAACACCCAAAGGGTTTACTAGAGTCAATAATCTAGTTCACATCGCTATGTGATTAACACCCAAAGAGTACTAAGGGATGATCATGTTTTGCTCGTGAGAGAAGCTTAGTCAACGGTCCATCACATTGAGCCGTATGTATTTTGCAAATATTCTATGTCTACAATGCTCGCACGGGTCTACTCTAGCTAATTGCTCCCACTTTCAATATGTATCCAGATTGAGACTTAGAGTCATCTGGATCAGTGTAAAAAGCTTGCATCGATGTAACTCTTTACGACGGGCTCTTTTATCACCTCCATAATCGAGAAATATTTCCTTAGTCCTCACTAAGGATGTTCTTGACCAATGTCCAGTGATCTACTCCTAGATCACTATTGTACTCCCTTGCCAAATTCAGAGCAAGGTATACAATAGGTCTGGTACATAGCATAGCATACTTTATAGAACCTATGACTGAGGCATAGGGAATGACTTTCATTCTCTTTCTATCTTCTGCCGTGGTCGGGTTTTGAGTCTTACTCAATCTCACACCTTGTAACACAGGCAAGAACTCTTTCTTTGACTGTTCCATTTTGAACTACTTCAAAATCTTGTCAAGGTATGTATTCATTGAAAAACTTATCAAGCGTCTTGATCTATCTCTATAGATCTTGATGCTCAATATGTAAGCAGCTTCACCGAGGTCTTTCTTTGAAAAACTCCTTTCAAATACTCCTTTATGCTTTGCAGAATAATTCTACATTATTTCCGATCAACAATATTTATCAGAAATGCTGTAGTGCTCCCACTCACTTTCTTGTAAATACAGGATTCTCCAAAAGTCTGTATAAAACCATATGCTTTGATCACACTATCAAAGCGTTTATTCCAACTCCAAGATGCTTGCACCAGTCCATAGATGGATCGCTGAAGCTTGCACATTTTGTTAGCTCCTTTAGGATTGACAAAACCTTCTGGTTGCATCATATACAACTCTTCTTTAATAAATCCATTAAAGAATGTAGTTTTGACATCCATTTGCCAGATTTCATAAAATGTGGCAATTGCTAACATGATTCGGACAGACTTAAGCATCGCTACAGTTGAGAAAATCTTATTGTAGTCAACACATTGAACTTGTCGAAAACCTTTTTGTGACAAGTCGAGCTTTGTAGATAGTAACACTACTATCAGTGTCCGTCTTCCTCTTGAAGATCCATTTATTTAACATGGCTTGCTGATCATCGAGCAAGTCAATCAAAGTCCATACTTTGTTCTCATACATGGATCCTATCTCAGATTTCATGGCCTCAAGCCATTTCATGAATCTGGGCTCATCATCGCTTCCTCATAGTTCGTAGGTTCATCATGGTCTAGTAACATGACTTCCAGAACATGATTACCGTACCACTCTGGTGCGGATCTTACTCTGGAAGACCTACGAGGTTTGGTAGCAACTTGATCTGAAGTTTCATGATCATCATCATTAACTTCCTCACTAATTGGTGTAGGAATCACTAGAACTGATTTCTGTGATGAACTACTTTCCAATAAGGGAGAAGGTACAATTACCTCATCAAGTTCTACTTTCCTCCCACTCACTTCTTTCGAGAGAAACTCCTTCTCTAGAAAGGATCCATTCTTAGCAACGAAAAACTTGCCTTCGGATCTGTGATAGAAGGTGTACCCAATAGTTACCTTTGGGTATTCTATGAAGACGCACTTCTCCGATTTGGGTTCGAGCTTATCAGGTGAAAATTTTTTCACATAAGCATCACAACTCCAAACTTTAAGAAACGACAGCTTAGGTTTCTTGTTAAACCATAGCTCATATGGTGTCGTCTCAACGGATTTAGATGGTGCCCTATTAAACGTGAATGCAGCTGTCTCTAATGCATAACCCCAAAACGATATTGGTAAATCGGTAAGAGACATCATTGATCGCACCATATCAAAATAAAGTACGGTTCTGACGTTCGGACACACCATAACGTTGTGGTGTTCGGTGGCGTGAGCTGTGAAACTATTCCACTTTGTTTTAATTGAAGACCAAACTCGTAACTCAAATATTCATCTCCACGATCAGATCATAAAAACTTTATTTTCTTGTTACGATGATTTTCTACTTCACTCTGAAATTCTTTGAACTTTTCAACTATTTCAGACTTATGTTTCATCAAGAAGATATACGCATATCTGCTCAAATCATCTGTGAAGGTCAGAAAATAATGATACTTGCCACGAGCATCAACACTCATTGGATCGCATACATCGGTATGTATTATTTCCAATAAGTCAGTAGCTTGTTCCATTGTTCCGGAGAACGGAGTTTTAGTCATCTTGCCCAAAAGGCACGGTTCGCAAGCATCAAATGATTCATAACCAAGTGATTCCAAAATCCATCAAGATGGAGTTTCTTCATGCGCTTTACACCGATATGACCCAAGCAGCGATTGCCACAAATAAGTTGCACTATCATTATTAACTTTGCATCTTTTGGCATCAATATTATGAATATGTGTACACTACAATCGAGATCCAATAAAATATTTTCATTGGGTGTATGACCATTGAAGGTTTTATTCATGTAAACAGAACAACAATTATTCTCTGACTTATAAATGAATAACCGTATTGCAATAAACATGATCAAATCATATTCATGCTCAACATAAAAGCTAAATAACATTTATTTAGGTTTAACACTAATCCCGAAAGTATAGGGAGTGTGTGATGATGATCATATCAATCTTGGAACTACTTCCAACACTCATCGTCACTTCCCTTCAACTAGTCTCTTTTTCTCAGTAGCTCTGTTTGAGTTACTAATCTTAGCAACCGAACAAGTATCAAATACTCAGGGGCTACTATAAACACTAGTAAAGCACACATCAATAACCTGTATATCAAATATACCCTTGTTCACTTTGCCATCCTTCTTATCCACCAAATATTTGGGGTATTTCCGTTTCCAGTGACCATTTCCTATGCAGTGTAAGCACTCAGTTTCAGGCTTTGGTTCAACTTTGGGTTTCTTCGTGGGAGTGACAACTTGCTTGTCATTCTACTTGAAGTTCCCCTTTCTTTCCCTTTGCCCTATTCTTGAAACTAGTGGTCTTGTCAATCATCAACACTTGATGCTCTTTCTTGATTTCTACCTTCGTCGATTTCAACATCACGAAGAGCTTGGGAATTACTTTTGTCATCCCTTGCATATTATAGTTCATCACGAAGTTCTACTAACTTGGTGATGGTGACTAGAGAATTCTATCAATCACTATCTTATCTGGAAGATTAACTCCCACTTGATTCAAGCGATTGAAGTACCCAGACAATCTGAGCACATGCTCACTAGTTGAGCGATTCTCCTCCATCTTTTAGCTATAGAACTTGTTGGAGACTTCATATCTCTCAACTCGCGTATTTGCTTGAAATATTAACTTCAATTCCTGGAACATCTCATATGATCCATGACGTTCAAAACGTCTTTGAAGTCCCGATTCTAAGCCATTAAGCATGGTGCACTAAACTATCAAGTAGTCATCATATTGAGCTAGCCAAGCGTTCATAACGCCGCATCTGCTCCTGCAATAGGTTTGTCACCTAGCGGTGCATTAAGGACATAATTCTTACGTGCAGCAATGAGGATAAACCTCAGATCACGGATCCAATCCGCATTATTGCTACTAACTTCTTTCAACACAATTTTCTCTAGGAACATATCAAAATAAACATATGAAAGCAACAACGCGAGCTATTGATCTACAACATAATTTGCAAAATACTACCGGGACTAAGTTCATGATAAATTCAAGTTCAATTAATCATATTACTTAAGAACTCCCACTTAGATAGACATCCTCTAATCTTCTAAGTGATCACGTGATCCATATCAACTAAACCATAACCGATCATCACGTGAGATGGAGTAGTTTTCAATGGTGAACATCACTATGTTGATCATATCTACTATATGATTCACGCTCGACCTTTCGGTCTCCGTGTTCGAGGCCATATCTGCATATGCTAGGCTCGTCAAGTTTAACCTGAGTATTCGCGTGTGCAAAACTGGCTTGCACCCGTTGTAGATGGACGTGAGAGCTTATCACACCCGATCATCACGTGGTGTGCAGGCACGACGAACTTTGGCAGCGGTGCATACTTAGGAGAACACATCTTGATAATTTTAGTGAGAGATCATCTTAAAATGCTACCGTCAATCAAAGCAAGATAAGATGCATAAAGGATAAACATCACATGCAATCAATATAAGTGATATGATATGGCCATCATCATCTTGTGCTTGTGATCTCCATCTCGAAGCACCGTCGTGATCACCATCGTCACCGGCGCGACACCTTGATCTCCATCGTAGCATCGTTGTCGTTCGCCATCTATTGCTTCTCGACTATCGCTACCGCTTAGTGATAAAGTAAAGCAATTACAGGCGTTGCATTTCATACAATAAGCGACAACCATATGGCTCCAGCCGATTGCCGATAACCGGTTACAAAACATGATCATCTCATACAATAAAATATAGCATCACGTCTTGACCATATCACATCACAACATGCCCTGCAAAAACAAGTTAGGCGTCCTCTACTTTGTTGTTGCAAATTTTACGTGGCTACTACGGGCTTAAGCAAGAACCAATCTCACCACGCATCAAGACCACAGCGATATTTGTCAAATAGACTCCGTTTTAACCTTCTCAAGGACGGGCGTAGCCACACTCGGTTCAACTAAAGTGAGAGAGACAGACACCCGCCAGCCACCTTTAAGCACGAGTGCTCGTAGCGGTGAAACCAGTCTCGCGTAAGCGCACGCGTAATGTCGGTCCGGCCGCTTCATCTCACAATACCGCTGAACCAAAGTATGACATGCTGGTAGGCAGTATGACTTATATCGCCCACAACTCACTTGTGTTCTACTCGTGCAAAACATCAAACCATAAAACCTGGCTCGATGCCCTTTGTTGGGTAACGGAGTAATTTCAAAAATTTCCTACGCACACGCAAGACCATGGTGATGGCATAGCAACGAGAGGGAGAGTGTCTGTCCACGTACCCTCGTGAGACCGAAAGCGAAGCGTTATAACAACGCGGTTGATGTAGTCGTGCGTCTTCACGATCCGACCGATCCAAGCACCGAGCGTCACGGCACCTCCGAGTTGCACACGTTCAGCTCGATGGCGATCCCGGACTCGATCCAGCAAAGTGTCGGGGATGAGTTCCGTCGACGACGGCGTGGTAGCGATGATGATGCTCCACCGACGCAGGGCTTCTCCTAAGCTCGCGACGATATGACTTCTCCGGCGCAGGGCTTCGCTAAGCTCCATGACGATATGACCGAAGTGGAATATGGTGGAGGGGCACCGACACGGCTAAGGAACGATCCGTAGATCAACTTGTGTGTTCATGGGTGCCCCTGCCCCGTATATAAAGGAGGGAGGGAGGAGGAGGCCGGCCCTTAGGAGGCGCGCCATGGGGAGTCCTACTCCCACGGGAGTAGGATTCCCCTTTCCTAGTCCAACTAGGAGTCCTTCCATGTATTAGGAGTAGGAGACAAGTAAGGGGAGAGAGAGGGAAGGAAGGAAGGGTGTGGCCTCCCCTAGTCCAATTCGGACTAGGCCATGGGGCGCGGCCTGCCCTAGGCAGCCCTCTCTCTTTCCCGCAGGGCCCAATAAGGCCCAATACTTCTCCCGGCGAATTCCGTAACTCTCGGTACTCGAAAAATACCGAATCATTGGAACCTTTCCGAACTCGAATATAGTCGTCCAATATATCGATTTTACGTCTCGACCATTTCGAGACTCCTCGTCATGTCCCCGATCTCATTGGGACACCGAACTCCTTCGGTACATCAAAACTCATAAACTCATAATATAAGCATCATCGAAACCTTAAGCGTGCGGACCCTACGGGTTCGAGAACTATGTAGACATGACCTAGAACTATTCTTGGTCAATAACCAATAGCGGAACCTGGATGCCCATATTGGCTCCTACATATTCTACGAAGATCTTTATCGATCAAACCGCATAACAACATCGTTGTTCCCTTTGTCATCGGTATGTTACTTGCCCGAGATTCGATCGTCGGTATCCAATACCTAGTTCAATCTCGTTACCGGCAAGTCTCTTTACTCGTTCCGTAATACATCATCTCACAACTAACTCATTAGTTGCAATGCTTGCAAGGCTTATGTGATGTGTATTACCGAGAAGGCCGAGAGATACCTCTCGACAATCGGATGACAAAACCTAATCTCGAAATCGCCAACCCAACATGTACCTTTGGAGACACCTGTAGTACTCCTTTATAATCACCCGATTACGTTGTGATGTTTGGTAGTACCCAAAGTGTTCCTCCGTAAGCGGGAGTTGCATAATCTCATAGTTACAGGAACATGTATAAGTCATGAAGAAAGCAATAGCAACATACTAAACGATCAAGTGCTAGGCTAACGGAATGGGTCATGTCAATCACATCATTCTCCTAATGATGTGATCCCGTTAATCAAATGACAACTCATGTCTATGGCTAGGAAACTTAACCATCTTTGATTCAACGAGCTAGTCAAGTAGAGGCATACTAGTGACACTATGTTTGTCTATGTATTCACACATGTATTATGTTTCCGGTTAATACAATTCTAGCATGAATAATAAACATTTATCATGAAATAAGGAAATAAATAATAGCTTTATTATTGCCTCTAGGGCATATTTACTTCAGAAATCCCGCAAGGAAGAAGAACGAGTCCATGAAGAAGATGAAGCCACGAAGACGAACCAAGCGTAGACGAACGAATCCTCACGATCGCAACGAAACAGGAACTATCGAAAAGAAGCACACAACATGGTAAACACACCACACATGAACAAGGCATGATGCACAACAAGCATGATGCATGACAAATCTAGATGAGGCTACTCATGGCAAAAGAGGATGCAAATAAGAGCAACACATCAAAGCAAGTTTAAATGAGGCCGGGAACAACATAGAACAATTCCGGTAAGTCCTCGTATGAAAATTTCGAAATTGGTCCAGATCTGAATAAACCTTATGTTCAAGTTGTTAAACAGCAAGTTAAGATGCACCACGATGATCTACACGAAATTCTAGTCAAGTTACATATAAAGTTCATTAGATTCGGAGCTACGGCCTAGAGGATATGAGCAAAACAAGTTAAACATGGCATTGATGCAAAATGCATACAAACATCAAGCAAACACCTCAAAACAAGGATGCAACATGATAATATGAAACTACATGCAAAATCAAGCAAGTTTCATATAGAGCACACTCAAAACGGAGCAACGGTTCAACACATACACTCCAAACAAGTCATAGCAACAATCTGTCCAAAACAGCAACTAGGCATATTGCAAGCATCAAAACAACAAGCTACAGCACCCAAACATAATATAAAAAGGCATGGGCATGATGTACAGGTAAAGCATTACAAAACATGAACACTGAACTATCTCCAGAAATCACTAGAACATGCTCAAAATGACATGGCAAGATTGCAAATAATAACAGTTTCAGACTTTAGCAGAAATAACATCAGGTTGCAATGTTTAGAGCTATCAAACAACATGTTACAGGAACTTATCATGGAAAACAAAGGCATGGCATGATACTACTAGATGCATAGAACAAAAGTCCTTTACTAACCATGAGCCAAAAAGGATAAGAAGATATGATAGCACCCATGTAAACATAGCAAGTTATATTACAGATTCATACATGGCAGGAACAACAATAAGTAGGCATGTTGGTGAGCTTGAACCACTCACCACAGAGCAATACATGGCATGGCAAGGCAACCCACAGTAATAAGACATGGCATAGAAGCTATACATGGCAAGAACAACATCATAGCATGCAAGGATCAACTACAACAACCTTGGCAAAATTGAATAACATGAAAACAACCTGCCAGGAAACATTTTATAGCAAAAGTAGAGCTCGATTGACTCAAGCTATAGCACTCCATAATTGCAAACAAGGTCATGGATGGATAGAGCATAACCATATGTTCAAAACATCCTTACTGAAGTATCTCAAAATAATCATGGATCTCTCTGTAGCATCAAGTTAACATGGCATAAAAATATCAGCAAAACAGGGCTGAAATCAGCAACATCACGAAGCCTAGTTTGCATGCTTGTGCTAGTCACCATAGAGATCACAAAAATACATGGCATACACCCCTGTAAAGATGGCATGGCATATTACAAAACACATGTAGGGCTCAAGTTCATAGGGTGCACACATCAATCATGGCAAAAATGACAAAAGTGCATGTTCTGATAAGAATCAGAAACTAACATCACATAGCACTCTTCCAACAGCATTTCGGGCATCAAGACGAGCTCAAATGAAAATGAAGCAATGAGACGAAATGATCTACTCTTCGAGGCTAACAATTTGACATATAATACGCACAAAACGGAGCAATATGCAGAGAGTTATGATGCGATGAAAATGCAACAAAATGTGACAGAATAAAGGACTTAGGAAAATAACGGGGAGGAGAAGTCAACCCTCGTGCACGGAAATCGAAGATCGCCGGGATCTCGCCGGATCGGGGCGCGGTGGCGGAGTTGTATCGACGGGCGCGGAGGAGGAGCTGGGGGAGGGACGGCGGCGAGGGGCCGAGGCAGGGCCGTGGCGAGGGCGAGGCGAGGAGCTCGGCCCGGCGAGCCTCATGGAGGAAAAGCGCCGCGGGCGGGCGGCGGGCGGCGAGGAGGCCGGGTGGCGGGCGGCGAGTGCATGGGGAGCGGGCGGCGCGGCACGCGCTGTGAGGAGGGGGGGCGCGCAGCCGGTCGCCGCCGGGTGGGAGGCGGCGACAGGCGCCGGCGACCGGGCGGCGGGCCGGATGGGCGGGCGGCGTGGCGTGGCGGGCCTTGGCGGGCGTGGCCGGGCGCGAGGCGGCCTTGGCGGCGGGCGGCTTGGCTGGGCGGCCCGACCAGACCTCGGGCAGCAGCGGGGGGAGAGAGAGAGAAGGTGAGGTGGCGACGGGATTGGCGGGCGGCGGCGCTGGCTGAGGTGGCGGCTCGGATTGGTCCCGTGATGTGGAGGCGTGGTGGGCGTGTCCGGCCGCCGGCGGACATGTCCGGCGGCGCGAGGAGGGAGAGGGCTAGGGTTGGACTGCGAAATTCGGGGGAGGCACACATATATATAGGTAGAGGAAGCTAGGACTATCCAAATGAGGTGCGGTTTTCGGCCACGCGATCGTGATCGAACGACCGAGAGCATGGAGGGGAGTTTGCTGGGTTTTGGGCCACTTTGGAGGGGGTGTTGGGCCGCAAACAAAAGAGGCTTTTTCGGTTACCCGGTTAACCGTTGGAGTACCAAACGACCTCCAAATGATCCGAAACTTGACAGGTGGTCTACCGGTGCTATACCAAGGCCGCTTGACAAACCTCGGTCCGTTCCGAGACCGTTTAACACCCGCACATGAAAAGAGGTAAAAGGGGGCGCCGGGAGACATAGGAGTGCCGGATTGCAAAAGCGGACAACGGGAAAATGCTCGGATGCATGAGGCGAACACGTATGCAAAATGAAATACACATGATGACATGATATGAAATGCAGATGATGACATGGCAAAGTGCAACACGCAAGCACATGACATGGCAAAGACGGCGAATAACTGGCAGACGCCTGGCGCATCGAATCCGGGGCGTTACAACACTCCTCCACTAACAAGAGATCTCGTCCCGAGATCTTAGGACCGAGACGGAAGAGAAAAGGGTTGAGGTGAAACAAAACTCAAGAGAAGAAGCAAAGAATCGAGAGCACTCGAGAAAGCGAGAGAACAGCGAGAATGGCGAGAATCAAAGCTCACGGAATCAGATAGACTATGAAACAACTCGTTCTAACCGGAGTGGTTAGAATGAGAAAAGAAACAGATAAGACTGAAAAGATTTAGGCAGCACACCGGTTGAACAAGGAAAGAATAGAACATGAACTTCAGAAGATGGAATGACACTTGACGAGATAAACAACGCAATGCCTCCGGAAGAATTGAAAGAATTTGAATGAAAAGAACTTAGAAGGAAGGATTGAGTGGATTTGAATATCTAAGAAGAACAAAGAAATGCAGAACTCCAATTCTAAAGAATACGGAGAATTAATTACACTTAGAGATGCAAGAAGAAAAGATATTTGAATACCACCAAAATATTGATGAAACTCTTGAAGAAAGAATTAAATCATGAAGAACCACCATGAAGAACTCCGGTAACCAAAGATGATGAGATAGAACGAAGGATGAAAGAATAAGATGAGCCTTGCGATGATTTAGATAGAGGTTCCGACGAGATGGCCGAGGAAATTTGAACTCCGGAAAAGAAAAGATGAAAACACTTGGAAGTAGAATTTATTCCTCACGAACAAACTCCGAAGGAAAGGATTAATCACTTGGATGAAATAAAAATAAGATTTATTGTATGCTTATCCTTCATCAAATTAAATTGATGACAAGCAATGGATTTTGCATACTACTTATTCTTCTTGAAAAGGATTGAGAAGTGACATATCGCAAACTTGAGAAGGTCTTCATGAACCACCGGTAGGATTGAAAAGAACGAATGGATTAATATGATAAACAAGGAAAAGAATCTTGAACGAACCACCGTAAGAATTTAAAAATGACTGATGAAAGAGAATGAATCACCAGGAAGAATTAGAAAAGCACAAGGATACTTGAGGGAATTTAAATACAAGAGAATGAAGAGATCATGAAGTAATTAGAGGATATTTGAACGATGCACCGGAATAATTGGATAACGGTAGCTGAAATGTGAGGACGAAGAATTCTTCTGGAATGACGGCCTCCAGTGAAAAGAAATGGAAATCAACTCCTGAAATACTCCGGATGGATGAAAAGAATTGCAGAATTGGAAACAAATGGATAGGATAACATCGAGCTAGCACCGCGAATCTTCTGGGAGAACGGACGAGATTTAGGGAAAACTCTACTTCGGTCTTCAAAGGACGATGATAAACACCACCAAAATTGTTGAGATACTCCGGTAAAATGAAAAGCGAAGAGGTCGAGCCAACAATGAAAAGAATTTGAAATCGATCTTGGAAAAGGCATGTGACTGATGAAATTTATTCTTACGTCACACTTGAAAAGAATTGGGAATAGCTCCGGGGAAAAAGAAGAGTCAGGTAAGATCCTGGGAAAAGACCTGTGGGTTAGGGCCCACTGAAACGAAACACCGTTGGAAAGGGATGTTGAACAGATAGATGATGCACCGGAAGAACTGAAATATTTGACTGAGGCGATAACCTCGAATTAATTGGAGTACAGACGAATCTCCTGAGATGTCTTCCGAACTCCGGAATGATAAACTGGCGAGAAGCAAACGAGCAAGGAGAACACTTGAACCAAGGAAAGAATATGATCAACACCGAAAAACTTGAATTGAGTGCACCGGAAAAAGAAAGGGATGAAGAATCTCAAACAAAAGAGAATTCACCGGTTGAAACAATGAAGGGAAGACTCCACACAAATGAAATTGATGGTCGAAAGAGACTCAAACTCCGGGAAGAAGAGGGTGGGAGGGCGGGAAAACACAGGCAACTTGGAGGGGGAAACCGACGAATATCTTGAAGAGAAAAACACCGGTAGAAATCATTGAGAAGAGAGAGCAAAACTTCACACGAGTAGGAAGCATACTCGATTACGGACTCCGGTTCCGAGAAGAAGAAAGGGTGGGCAGGCGAGAAAAGAAAACAACTGAGGATTGGACTTTACAACGATGAAGAGGCTCGAGTCAACTTGACGAGAAATGCACCGGACAAAAGAGGATGGACAACTCACGACACTAACCACGTGATCCTAAAGAAAAATTTGAACGGGAAGAGGAGTAATTCAAAACACCTACGTCAAGATTCCTCACCAGAGCGACGAAGGGGCAGAGGAGTAAAAAGAATTTCTACTCTCCGATATAACTAGACTCCGAAAACAGTTTTCTTCTAGACTCAACAACGGGCAAACTACACGATCAATCAAGGGGCTCCTAGGGTCGGTCGAGGCTCTGATACCAACTTGTCACGCCCAATATGCGACCCTATCCAAAAGGAACTGGACGGTCCCACCAAGGATAGACCCGCATATTGAAACGCTTTTGCAAGGTGGATATCATTACATCAACATTACATAATAGATGGGGATACAAACAAAAGGCACAAATGCCACAAGAATACATCAACATCATATACAAGATCAACATCCGACTACGGATGAAACATAAACCGAAACTTAAACGACATCCACCCTGCTAGCCCAGGCTGCCGACCTGGAACCTATCCCCTGATCGAAGCACCAGAAGAAGAACTCAATGCAAGCAAGTATCGCTCTCGCGTCATGATCATCGCAAACCTGTACCTGCAACTGGTGGTGTAGTAATCTGTGAGCCACGAGGACTCAGCAATCCCATTACCATGGGTATCAAGACTAGCAAAGCTTAAATGGGAAAGGAAGGGGTAAAGTGGTGAGGTTGCAGCAGCGGCTAAGCATATATGGTGGCTAACATACGCAAATGAGAGCGAGAAGAGAAACAAAGGAGCGGTCGTCAACTAGTAATGATCAAGAAGTGATCCTGAACTCCTACTTACGTCAGACATAACCCAGAAACCGTGTTCTCCTCTCGATCAACCCGAAAAGAGACACTCACGGTTACGCTTTACGGTTGGTGTATTTTAGAAGAGTTTGCTTCAAGTTTACAACAACCGGATATTAACAAATTCCCATCTGCCACATAACGCGGCACGGCTCTCGAAAGTTTATACCTGCAGGGTGTCCCAACTTAGCCCATGATAAGCTCTCGCGATCAACGAAGGATATTCCTTCTCCCGGAAGACCCAATCAGTCTCGGAATCCGGCTACAAGACATTTCGATAGCAATAAAACAAGACCAGCAAAGCCGCCGGATGTGCCGACAAATCCCGATAGGAGTCGCACGTACCTCGTTCTCGAGGCACACCGGATGAGCAGTCCGTATAACTAAAACCAGACCTCAAGTTTCCTTGAGGGGCGCTGCACAGGGCTCTAGTTCGGCCAGCACTCGAAGGAGCACTGGTCAGGGGGGCTAAAATAAAGATGACCCCGGGCTCCGAAACCCAAGGAAAAAGGGCATAGGTGAGGCAAATGGTAAAACCAATGTTGGGCCTTCTTTGGAGGAGTCTTATTCAAAGCGAACTGTCAAGGGGTCCCATAAATCACCCGACGCGTTAGGGACGCAAAATCCGGGAACATAACACCGATATGACGGAAACTATGGCGGCAAAGTGGAACAAAACACAGGCATAAGGCCGAGCCTTCCACCCTTTACCAAGTATATAGATGCATTAATTAAATAAGATATATTGTGATATCCCAACAAGTAAACATGTTCCAACAAGGAACAACATCTCCATGTTCCAACAAGGAACAAACTTCATCTTCACCTGCAACTAACAACGCTATAAGAGGGGCTGAGCAAAGCGGCAACATAGCCAAACAACGGTTTGCTAGGAAAGGTGTCAAAGGTTAGAGGTTCATGGCAATATGGGATGGCTTGAGCAGCAAGTGATAGGTAGCGCAGCATAGCGAAAGAACGAAGCAACTAGCATAGCAATGATAGTAGTGAGATCCAGGGTAGCGGTCATCTTGCCTGAAATCCCGCAAGGAAGAAGAACGAGTCCATGAAGAAGATGAAGCCACGAAGACTTAACCAAGCGTGAGCGAGCGAATCCTCACGATCGCAACGAAACAGGAACTATCGAAAAGAAGCACACAACATGGTAAACACACCACACATGAACAAGGCATGATGCACAACAAGCATGATGCATGACAAATCTAGATGAGGCTACTCATGGCAAAAGAGGATGCAAATAAGAGCAACACATCAAAGCAAGTTTAAATGAGGCCGGGAACAACATAGAACAATTCCGGTAAGTCCTCATATGCAAATTTCGAAATTGGTCCAGATCTGAATAAACCTTATGTTCAAGTTGTTAAACATCAATTTAAGATGCACCACGATGATCTACACGAAATTCTAGTCAAGTTACATATCAAGTTCATTAGATTCGGAGCTACGACCTAGAGGATATGAGCAAAACAAGTTAAACATGGCATTGATGCAAAATGCATACAAACATCAAGAAAACACCTCAAAACAAGGATGCAACATGATAATATGAAACTACATGCAAAATCAAGCAAGTTTCATATAGAGCACACTCAAAACGGAGCAACGGTTCAACACATACACTCCAAACAAGTCATAGCAACAATCTGTCCAAAACAGCAACTAGGCATATTGCAAGCATCAAAACTACAAGCTACAGCACCCAAACATAATAGCAAAAGGCATGGGCATGATGTACAGGTAAAGCATTACAAAACATGAAAACTGAACTATCTCCAGAAATCACTAGAACATGCTCAAAATGACATGGCAAGATTGCAAATAATAACAGTTTCAGACTTTAGCAGAAATAACATCAGGTTGCAATGTTTAGAGCTATCAAACAACATGTTACAGGAACTTATCATGGCAAACAAAGGCATGGCATGATACTACTAGATGCATAGAACAAAAGTCCTTTACTAACCATGAGCCAAAAAGGATCAGAAGATATGATAGAACCCATGTAAACATAGCAAGTTATATTACAGATTCATACATGGCAGGAACAATAAGTAGGCATGTTGGTGAGCTTGAACCACTCACCACAGAGCAATACATGGCATGGCAAGGCAACCCACAGTAAGAAGACATGGCATAGAAGCTATAAATGGCAAGAACAACATCATAGCATGCAAGGATCAACTACAACAACCTTGGCAAAATTGAATAACATGTAAACAACCTGCTAGGAAACATTTTATAGCAAAAGTAGAGCTCGATTGACTCAAGCTATGGCACTCCATAATTTCAAACAAGGGCATGGATGGATAGAGCATAACCGTATGTTCAAAACATCCTTACTGAAGTATCTCAAAATAATCATGGATCTCTCTGTAGCATCAAGTTAACATGGCATAAAAATATCAGCAAAACAAGGCTGAAATCAGCAACATCACGAAGCCTAGTTTGCATGCTTGTGCTAGTCACCATAGAGATCACCAAAATACATGGCATACACCCCTGTAAAGATGGCATGGCATATTACAAAACACATATAGGGCTCAAGTTCATAGGGTGCACACATCAATCATGGCAAAAATGACAAAAGTGCATGTTCTGATAAGAATCAGAAACTAACATCACATAGCACTCTTCCAACAGCATTTTGGGCACCAAGGCGAGCTCAAATTGAAATGATGCAATGAGACGAAATGATCTACTCTTCGAGGCGAACAATTTGACATATTATACGCACAAAACGGAGCAATATGCAGAGAGTTATGATGCGATGAAAGTGCAACAAAATGTCACGAATAAAGGACTTGGGGAAATAACGGGGGAGGAGAAGTCAACCCTCATGCACGGAAATCGAAGATCACCGGGATCTCGCCGGATCAGGCGCCGGTGGCGGAGTTGTCGGGACGGCGCGGAGGGCGGGGCGGCGGAGCACGGCGGCGAGGGGCGGAGGCAGCGGGCGTGGGCAGGGCGGGGAGGCTCGGGCTCGGCGAGCTCCCAGGAGGAAGGCGCTGGCGGCGGCGGGCGTCAGTGACGCTGCGGCGGCGGGCGGCGAGGTGCATGGGGAGCGGGCGGCGCGGGCACGCGTGAGGAGGCGGGCGGCGACGATTCGTCGCGGCCCGGCGGAGGGAGGCGGCGACGAGGCGCCGGCGACGGGCGGCGGGCCGGATGGGCGGTGGCGGCCTGGCTGGCGCTGGCGCTTTGGCCTTGAGGGGCGGGGCGGGCGGGCGGGTGAACTGGGCGGGCCCGACCAGACCTCGGCGGGCCGCGGTGGGGAGGAGAGAGAAGGTGAGGTGGCGGCGGGGATTGGCTGGGCGGCGGCGCTGGCTGAGGTGGCGGCTCGGATTGGTCCTGGTGATGTGGAGGCGGTGGGCGTGTCCGGCCGCCGGGCGGATATGTCCGTGGCCTTGAGGAGGAGAGGGCTAGGGTTGGACTACGAAAATTTTGGGAGGCACATATATATATAGGTAGAGGAAGCTAGGAGTATCCAAATGAGGTGCGGTTTTCGGCCACGCGATCGTGATCGAACGACCGAGAGCATGGAGGGGAGTTTGCTGGGTTTTGGGCCACTTTGGAGGGGGTGTTGGGCCGCAAACAAAAGAGGCTTTTGCGGTTACCCGGTTAACCGTTGGAGTACCAAACGACCTCCAAATGATCCGAAACTTGACATGCGGTCTACCGGTGCTATACCAAGGCCGCTTGACAAACCTCGGTCCATTCGAGACCGTTTAACACCCGCACATGAAAAGAGGTAAAAGGGGCGCCGGAGACATAGGAGTGCGGATTGCAAAAGCGGACAACGGGAAAATGCTCGGATGCATGAGACGAACACGTATGCAAAATGAAATACACATGATGACATGATATGAAATGCAGATGATGACATGGCAAAGTGCAACACGCAAGCACATGACATGGCAAAGACGGCGAATAACTGGCAGACGCCTGGCGCATCAAATCCGGGGCGTTACAGATAAATCCCTCCGGATAACTACTTACACCTATCGTTCATATTGTCATCCCCAGATTCTCTTGTTATTACAAGATGTCCTGAAATACTCTTCGATATTCCGAGAATTCTTTACGCTTACTACCCTGCAGTTCCTTACTGCATGAATACCCCTACGGATAATTACTCGCGCTTGCCGAGTATCCGTTCGTCCAAAGTTGTTCATGTGTTTCACAAAAATACATTCAAATACTACCCGATCTTCCGAAAATCCTGAGCAGCCTAATGCTCTTGATATTCTTGCTTGCTTGCATTATGATTAATCCCATAAGTCTCGTAATCTTAATGGCATACCTTGTCATTATCATTTTGAGTCTGTTGATTCAATATGTTGCGAATTCTCGCAATCCTCAAATAGATCCTAGAATTCATCCTTCCGGCCCAGACGTCATTTTGAACATGAGCTGGTTCTCGACCTAACTATCTGTCGTCGATTGTGCCTCTGGTATATTCAATTGATCCATCCTCGATCAAAGCGCCTGCTTCTGATCCTTTGTTTTGGAAGTCATAATTCCTTTGCATTTAAGCTTTGAATTACTCAGATGATTCCATAACCTGTTGCATTTGCATTCCCTCCTCTTCTGGTTGAGTATCGATACTCACATCAGATCCTTTGTGGACCATCAAGTCCTTTGTTGGATTATTATCCGACAGTGTCCTTCACATTTGTGAGTTCTTCCCCTGATACCTAATGCCTTTGTTAAGTTGTATCCTCCGCTTGGCCAACCATACTCTGCTTTCGGGCTTGTGTTATTTACTCTTGAAACTTGTGGTATATGTTTCTAAGAAGCCATTATGGGTTGAACATATGCTTTCTCTAGACCGTGTGAACCCGAAAGTTTTCACAAGTCGTACTCTTCTGGTATTTTGCCAGATAAAATTTAAACACTACAACTTCATTGAATGCGAGAAGTGAATGAAAGGTTGTGCATTGGAGAAGTGGGAGTCGACCTTGAACTTTGTGTTCATGCCCATGGACCCGATGTACATCTTCTCATCGAAGCTTCTTTTAAAATTAATTATTCCCTTGATATAAGTTCATCTTATATCCGGGTCAACCTTTACAATCGTGGTTTCGACCATGTTCTCCTTTAAATACCATTTTCGATGCAAGTGTAAGCACTTGTCTTCTGTGGATCAATACCCCGGTACAACCCCTACTTTGATCTGTCGTCGAGTATTACCCCATGGTATCTCGAGATTATCTTGGAACTGCATAACTTCCTATGAGTTCTTCATCAAGTACTACATTCTCACCGATTACAATTTTTAGGGCTCGAGTTATTAAACACTCAAAGACATCGATAACTGAACCGAGTCTGCACTACGGTTCAACGACACTTGATAATCTTCTTTAAGTACGAGTTTGTAACCGATCACGCCATTCCTAGCCTGTTTGGCTATATCCTTGTCGTGCCGATTTTAACTGTGCTACCTGGTCCTTATCTCAGCAGCACAAATTTCGACGATGAGCTAAGCTTATGTCGATCTTCCTCGTCATACCATTTCACCTTGAACAACAAGCTTGGTTTCGAGTTTGTGTCGTACCCGTGGTTCCAATAAATTTGCGCTTCATCATTCCTTTGACTTGAGGTCATCGTTGTTCGATTACATCTTCATGAAACCTCTCGACAAATGTGTCGTAATCATCATCTACATTCTGAGCTCTTCCAGGATATCAATTGAATTCATGATGAGAAATACCATCCTTGCCCTCGATGAATTTTATTATCATCGACCACTTTATTGCCTTCCCACCAACACAACTTGTTCGTGTTTTGTGTTGTACCTTGAGTTCCTTGCTGCCTAGCATTGTCCTTCTTTACCTTGAAATATTACCATCCCTTTTGTCAAGAATGTGGTGAGAATTTCACCACCTCTTAAGAATTCTTGATATAATAATACTTCTCTCCATCTCCGTTCATTCCTTGGTCCCCGTGTTATTTCTGACCGGAAAACCGACAATCGAACTATGATGTGCGACTTCAAAACTGCTAGCAACCCTATTGCTTCGACGTTAATGGTCGATATTTCATTCTTAGACCATTGGTTATCGAACCACCATTCTAACCTTGATCGTGCTACTTAAGCCCATATTTCGGGTGCACCTTTCAACCAATGTTTAACTGTGTATGTTTTTCTCGAGCATACATCATTATATCATTTGATCTGACTAATGTTATCTCCTTTTTCACATAATTGTGGAAACCCATCTTTTGGAAGTCTCGATGAATTGTCGCTGAGTTCATCAACTACCACCTTATCCCTTTGTTGGTTTAATGATGAGCTTTTGTTTCGGAACTCGCTTCCGTAGTAAATTTCCCGAGAATCTTACAATGTCGTCTCGTTAATCTGTTTTGCACCTTTTCTTCTCAGGCATCCTGAGTCTGAGGTATCCTAACACCGATCAGATCTGAATCTCGGTCAGATATGATGGTTGGAACATTTTTCCAAGAGTTATAACACTGGTCTTTTATGACCCGGTAAGGTGATGGCATGCCTAGCACACCTGGCTGGAGGACCTATTGTTATAGGTTTCTTCTAGCAAGGTTATCTATTCTTCCATGAGGAAATTGTAAGACTTAATATATAAGTTGTTCCCGATGGATCCTTATTCATCCAAAGTCTAATCTTTACCCAATGACCATGTTAATGCTATCTCGAAGCATGTCTGTGGTACTCCGATTTTCAATAAGAGCATTTGAAGCACAATGCTAAATTCTCTTTATCAATTATCCAAACACCGTTGTATGGGTAATGTCATGAACTTCCTCTCCCCTTACCTAAAGGGTTTTCTACATTATATCCTGTCATGGATATCATGCTCTGTTTGTCCTTGGGAAGGATATACCCCTGAAATATGTGTTTAAACACATTTTCCCTTTCCATCGTTCTGTTTAAACTAATAATCGTATTTTCCTTCCATTGGTTGGTTTAACGTTTCTTGTGACCTATATGATCTAAGCAGTAATATTCTCTTGCTTGGGTAAACACCTCGGTGTAAAACTCTGTCAGCAAGACCCTGTTACCATTGTTGATGACATTTCGGTAACCACCGATGGACGAGAACTTTGCCTATTGGTCCGCCTCGTTCAACGAGCAGGAAAATGGTTCTCTTCGTCCCTCGCCCTTGGTACCGATGTTGTTGCCGACATAACTGACAGGCTAGCCTCTGACATGCCTTGCTTGCATGACCATGCAACATGTCGCTGCCCTTCTTACTTTAACCCACATGGTGGGCCCATAACCCACAGTTCCACAGGATCGAAACCTAACTCTCCTGTACGCCTCCTGTTCCCAAGGTTGTTCCTCGCGCGTAGCCTCGTATTTCACGAGCCACCTTCCGGGGGATCATCAATCCTGTTATCAATACAATACCTATCCCCGTTGCTTTGAACCCCGTTCACACTCTTTTTCAGGCATCGAACGATTGTCTATCCGCTTGGAACTCCTTATTGTACCTTCTTACCTTACTCTCGATTTGTTCAACTCGAGAGATACTCATCTATTCATTCACGGGAAAAACCCCAGACGATTACCCCTTAAGCCTTACCGTCGAGGCGAGCTACCCTTACCTATTCGTAAGCATGAAGGAACCCCCCGAAGAAAGGATGAAGACTTCATCATGATGACCTAAAGCAGAGAAATGAAGACATCAACAAGAGGGTTCAACCTCTTCGAGAAGAGCAACCAAGACCGAGAAGAATCGATAGAATTTCGTAACCTATTCTTCCCCCTTACTCCCCTCTTAAATCTCGGGACGAGATTTCTTGTAGTGGAGGAGAATTGTGACGCCCGGATAATCATGCTACAGTAATCCCACGCTAATCATGCCATGGCACCTCGGTTACTGTTGCTAACCTTGCAATGATTCGAAACCGTTTCTGATTTAAGATTCTAAACAAGTCAAACAACAAAAGTTTTTAAAGGTTAAAACAAAAATGTTCGGGTGGTGCCATATTTTTGCTTAAATAAATGTGGTGTAATAATCACATTTTTATAAAGTGCCTAGATAATTTAAAATAATTTAAAACAGAAAAGAAAATAAATAAAAAGAAAAGGAACTACAAACACAGAAAACAAACAGAAAAGAAAAGGAGAGAAAGGCCCCTCAGACATCGCCTAATCGGGCAAAGGCCCACCAGCCCAACCTCGCCTACATACCCCAAGCCTTCCCGAACCCTAATCGCTACCCCCACTCCCACCTCGTTCCCCACTCCCCCGCACGCCTCTCTCTCCCCACTCTCGATTGGATCGGGCAACCTGGCTGGCCCGGCCGCTTCGCCCGACGATCGCGCTCGATCCGCGCCCCACGCCGCCGCCAAAGACACCCAACCTCGGCGCCGTCCTCGTCGGACACGCCGCCTCACCCCCTTCCCCCCACCGGACTGCCTCGTCACCGTCACCCTGCGGCGCCGCACGGACCCGTCCACCCCGCGGCGCCGTGCTCTGCACCACTTCACCGCCCCCGTCCGCCTCGCCGTCGTCGTTTGCCAGCACCGCCCGTCGCCTCCTCGACCCCGACGCGCCACCTCCCCGCCGTCGTGTTCCCCTGCATCGGGCCTCCCCTTCAACGCGGGTGAGGACCCCCCCCTCCGTCGAGACCTCGCCGTGATGCGCCGCACGCCGTGACCCTGTTCGTCGGCCGCCCTCAGCGCACGTCCGCGAGCTGCGCCCCACTCCCCGCACCACCTCTCGCTCGCGACGGCCACCCCAACCACCACCGCGGCCCCGCACGACGCTCACCCCGCTCTTCCCTGCCGCTCCGCCCGCTGTGCCCGTCCACCGCTCGGTCGCCTCGCCCGGCGCCGCTCAAGACCCGGCCGACCTCGGCGTGGCCTCGCCCGGCTGGCGCCCCTGTCATCCGGGCAGCGCCACGCGCCATGGCGCCCGCTCGGTGGCCTCTCACATCGGCATGTGGGGCCAGCCACGTGGAGCGTAAAAAAAAGGAATAATAATAATTAGTTAATTAATTAAATAAATAATTAACTTAATTAATGATGTTTCTTTAACCTAATCATTTGTTAAATAAATTAACCATGTTTAATTAACCTGATACTATGGCGAACGGGACCCACCTGCAGGGTTGACCTAGTCAACCTTTGGTACTACTGACATCATGCTGATGTCATGCTGACATCATAATTGCAATTTCTGAATTAATTTAATTATGCTGATTTCTAGAAAATGATTTAAAATCTTTAAAAATTAATAAAATAATCCATAGCTCGGATGGAAAAACTTTGTACATGAAAGTTGCTCAGAGCGACGAGATGATTCCAGATACACAACCCGTTCGTCCGCCACACACCCCTATCATATCAAACTCGCAACGTTTCCCCTCCGGCTCCTCTGCCCGAAAACACGAAACACCGGGGATACTTTCTCGGATGTTTCCCCCTTTCACCGGTATCACCTATCCCTGCGTTAGATCACCTCTAGCACCGCATTTGTCATGTTATGCTTTGATTGCTCTGTTATTTATTATGTTCCCCCTCTGTTACTTTTTCCGATAGACCCCGAGGCCGCTGTCGGTACCCCCTGTGATCGATTACGGTGTTGACGACCCCTCTCTCTTGCCGGAGCAACCAGGCAAGCCCCCCCCCCCCTTGATCACCAGATATCGCCTATTCTACTCTATACTGCTTGCATTAGAGTAGTGTAGCATGTTATGCTTCCGTTATACCTATCCTGATGCATAGCCTGTCCTTGCTACTAATTGTTGTTACCTTTACCGCAATCCTACATGCTTAGTATAGGATGCTAGTATTTCCATCTGTGGCCCTACATTCTTGTCCGTCTGCTGTGCTATACTATCGGGCCGTGATCACTCGGGAGGTGATCATGGGTATATATTATATACTTATACATGATACATGTGGTGACTAAAGTCGGGTCGACTTGTGGAGCACCCGCGAGTGGATCTTTGAGGCGGAGCGACAGGGCAGGTTGAGACTACCTAGGTGAGAGGTGGGCTGGCCTGCTCGGGCGTTCGCGGATACTTAACACGCTTAACGAGATCTTGGTATTTGATCTGAGTCAGCTCACGGGCCTATACGCACTAACCAACCACGTGGGAAAGATATGGGCACTCGGCGTAGTGGTATCGGCCGGCACTTCGTGACGTCACCGATCGAGCGGCGCGCGCGGATTGGACCGAACGCCACTAGGCTAGGTCTGCTTCCGCCGCAGACATAACGTGCAGTGTGTGCTCAGGCGATGGGCCCTGCACCCGCGGCGCTTAGGTTTAGACCGGCGGTTGACCTCTCTGCTGAGCCTAGGTGGGGCTGCGACGTGTTGATCTTCCGCGGCGGGCATGACCCAGAAAGTGTGTCCGCCAAATGGGATCAATCGTGTTGGGTTATGTGGTGCACCCTGCAGGAAGTTAATCTATTCAATAGCCGTGATATTCGTAACAGGACGACTTGGAGTTGTACCTTGACCTTATGACAACTAGAACCGGATACTTAATAAAACACACCCTTCCAAGTGCCGGATACAACCGGTGGTCGCTCTCTCTCAGGGATACGAGGAGGGGATCGCCGGGTAGGATTATTGCTATGTGATGTTACTTGGAGGACTTCAACCTACCCTCTTCTACCTGTTGCAAGACGAAGGTGACCAGAAGCGTAGTCTTCGATAAGACTAGCTATCCCCCTCTTATTCTGGCATTCTGCAGTTCAGTCCACTGATATGGCCCTTTACACATATATCCATGCATATGTAGTGTAGCTCCTTGCTTGCGAGTACTTTGGATGAGTACTCACGGTTGCATTGTCCCCCCTTTTCCCCCTATCTTTACCCGGTTGCTGCGACCAGACGATGGAGCCCAGGAGCCAGACGCCACCGTCAATGACGACTACTATACCGGAGGTGCCTACTACTACGTGCAGCCCGCTGACGACGACCAGGAGTAGTTAGGAGGATCCCAGGCAGGAGGCATGCGCCTCTTTCGATCTGTATCCCAATTTGTGCTAGCCTTCTTAAGGCAAACTTGTTTAACTTATGTCTGTACTCAGATATTGTTGCTTCCGCTGACTCGTCTATGATCGAGCACTTGTATTCGAGCCCTCGAGGCCCCTGGCTTGTATTATGATGCTTGTATGACTTATTTTATTTTTAGAGTTGTGTTGTGATATCTTCCCGTGAGTCCCTGATCTTGATCGTACACGTTTGCGTGTATGATTAGTGTACGATTGAATCGGGGGAGTCACAAACCTGCAGGAAGCTACTTGGGCTGGCCTAATAATAGTGACAGGAGGGCGTCCTTGGCTCCAACAAACTCCATGTTATTTTTCTATAAGCAATTTTGAAACGTTTCTAATCAGATGTCGCGTGAAGGAGGCGCCAGCGTTGCCGTCGCGTCACAGCTAAAGTGCCATGGCCGTGAAGGAGTTGCCCGGAACCAGCGCCACACCTCATCACGGAGCATCATCTCGACATAGGAGAAGGCATCCAAGGAGGCGCGCACGGCGGGAGCGGCGCAGAAGGCGACGTTCACGAAGTCCAACACCACGGACCCCAACCTTGCGGAGGCCTAGACCCGTGACCTGTCAATGACCGCTATAGAGATGTCCACGCAGCGACTACGTTGCCTTGACGGGGAACTCGTCACGATTGGGGACACCTCCGTCGCCGCCGACAAAGGCAAGGGCAGGGCTCCCCGGCTAGAGTCGGTGGTTGCCGAGGCATCCCTCCGCATGGCGTAGGAGGATGCGGAGCGGCTTCTCGATGAACACCAGGTGGCGGCTAGGCAGAGTTGTCGGGTCCCTGTGCCCTTTGGTGCCGCCGGCCAACCCGACCAGGAGTACGAGGTCACCATCCGTTACAAATTAGTTTAGGTTTTAGCTGAACAGAAGAAATATCGTTCGGTTTGTATATAAAATATATTAAATTTATGTCCGTTTGCATGAATTATGTCTGAGTCCATTTGTATTACAGATGAATGTTTACGGCAAGCATTGGATGACCGGCTCTTTGTACCACTGTTCACGGACACGTTCACAGACAAATAATATATCCGACGTTGAAGACGCCCTAAGAAAATGCATCATTCAGATACAGAGTCCGGGGTGATCTTCCTTTTCCCAAAAAAAAGCATAGAATATAGACAGTTGACAAAAACATTACTTATCAAATTACGACAAATACATATTCCCTCCATATCAAAATATTTGACGCTTTTCCAGTTTAAGTTGAACTACAAAAACGTCTTATATTTTGATACGGAGGTAGTACTACCAAAATCTTGACTAGAAGTTTATACATACTGCTCAAGTAATTATTACGACAAATACATCACTCGTCACTAAAACCTTGAAGTTTTGATTACTACTACAATGTAAAAAAAGAAAATCAAATGTTCTTTTTTTTTCTGCGATCGACGCAAGTGGCCAATTAAGCGGTAGCCGGCGGCATCAGTCCGTTGCACATTCGAATTCTTGACCAACGACGTTGCTCGTGTGTGATTCTGATCTAATGCTGCAGGCCCTGAAGCAGGCCTTGGAACCTCTCCACATTGCCGCCGAACTGCCCGTCCTTCAAAATCCTGAAGGCCAGAAGCGCGCGCACGCCGGCGGCGCCTGCGAGGCGAGGGCTCCCCCACGGAGGATGGATGCGGAGGCTCGCGGCGATGCTGTCCAGCCCCACCGGCATGCCCTCGCAGTCGGCTGCCATCGTGGCAACGTCATAGACCTGCTGGCCGAGGTAGTACTGCACGGCGCCGAGGAACCCGGCCACGTCGTGCGGCAGCGGGGCGCCGCCCGTGACAATCTTGAGGAGGTACGCCACGTGGTAGGCACCGGCGTGGGTGATCCACGACAGCGGCCGCCCGTGCCCGGCACCGATGAGGCCGGAGCCCATGAGCAGCATGCCGAGCATGTAGGCGTCGACGCCGTGGTTGCGGAGCGTGTCGAGGTCAAGGCCGCGGGCGGCGAGGTAGTCGAGGGCCTTGTCGTCGTGCGGGTCGGCGAGGCGGCAGAAGTCGCGGAGGTTGAACTCCCAGGCGACCTGCTGGCCTAGGTGGTCGCAGACGGCGATGCCGACCTGGAGCGGCTTGAGGCCGTCCACGTTGGACTTCATGAGCGCGTAGCGGTGCTCCACCGTCAGGCTGCTGAGGTCCTGTCCGGCGGCGTGTACGAGTCCCGGGTAGTGCACGTCGACAGCGACGTAGCGGGCGCCCGCGGCGAAGCTCTGGAGGTAGGCCCACTCTTCGTTGAAGCTCCCCGCCCACACTGGACGCACCTGGACGGCCAGCTGCGGCTGTACCGGCGGCAGGGGAGCAGCGTGGTAGGCAAACGGCGGGAGCTGCGCCTGCACGGGAAACATGTGGTTGAACTTGAAGCGCGGCGGCGGCGGTGGAAACATGGCGAACTTGCCGGCGCGTCCACGCTGCATATCTCGTTCTCGATCGCTTGTTGTTGTTCTTGTTGTAATTTGTGTTGCTATAAGCGGTGCAGGGGAGTACTTATAAAAGGAGGGTGCCGAGCTGCGGTCAGGCAAGAAAGGGAGCTGCAGTCGGACTCGGACACAGGATTGGTTTCGAGTTAAATAGGGTCTCCTATGTTCAGGTGAAATAACAGGTTTGCTATTTCAGTAGGTGTGAAATAGCTATCTCACATCTAAGTCCATCATCATTGGATCTTTTTTATTGTTTGTTTTTTCGTGCGCTCTGGTTCGCATCGTTGGCTGCGTTGCGGCATGCCGGCATCGATCCTTCGTCTCCCGCGTAGGTAGCTTTGTTCCTTAGTTGTCTTGGTGTGTGGCCTGTTGTCCTTGCGTTTGGGCTTGGGCCTGCTTTTATCTTTTGCATTATCTTTACCTACTAATAAAGCGGCTATCGTTTTTGGTCATCCCTCATTAAAATTATCCTTTAAGTTGGTAAAAATTACCCATCAATGCCACTCGTAAGTGAGAAAACGTTTGAATTTTTTGGACCAAAATCGCCGCCTTTTCTATCTTTCTTTTCTCACGCATGTCCTACCGATGTATGCATTCATGGGCCGCCCATGTGCTGGGCTCTCTCCCTGTTTTGTTTATTTTACTTTTTGTCTTTTCTTTTCTCATTTTGTTTTCTTTCTTCTTTAAATTAATTCGGGATTTTAATATTTTAAAAGTTGCCAGTTTTAAAAAAATATTTGAGAAATCATAAAATATATGTGAATTAAAAATGTTTAAAACATAAAATTTTTGTAGATTCAAAAAATGTTGGCGGTTTTGCAAAACTGTTCGTATAATTATAAAAAATCACAATTTGGAAAAATTGTCGGAATTAAAATCATGTTCATGATTTTGAAAAAATGATTGTGTATTTAAAACATATTTGGGGAACTGAAAAAACTGTCCATGACATTTTAGAAAATGTTCACAAAAATAAAATTAATATTTGTTTTTTAAAATTTGTTCCCCAATTTTAGAAAACAGTTCATAGATTCAAAAAAATTGTTGAGTGAAAAAATGTTAATGAATTCGAAACCGGTTCATACATTTAAAATTTTTTGTAAACAAACTAATGTTCATGATTTTGTTGAGAAAATAAAAAATTTCAAACAAAATTGTCAATTTGTAAAACTCTTCACTGATTCAAAAGTATTTTATGTCTAGGATTTGATTAGTTTTTCGGAAGTATTTATATGTCTTGGCGTTGGGAGTAGTTCGTGGTCAATGAGATTTGCTTATAAAGTTTTAAGCGTTCCCTTGCGCAACATAATGACAAGTGTGACATGCACTGATAAACTCATAACCTTGGGATTTACCGCGTCGAATGCATTGTGATCTCGTGGACATCGTGACCATCATCGGCTAGGATGAGAAAATTAATAAATGGCAATATGATGAGCCACTGTGTTAAATAGAGTACGCTCATATATCAGGATATTGAGTTAGACTTATTTGGTTAGCTATAATTTTTTGTCTCCCATTGCAATGCACGGGCATATTTGCTAGTCTATCTAATGGGCTGATACGAGACTTGTAGGGAATAGATGGGAATACACAACGTATTTGCAATCTTGCATTCTCCACTCTCTCCATCTCATGTGGACTTGTATCAGTCTTTGTTTTAAATAAATAAAAACAAAATAAATTTTTGTGTTAGATGTGAGATACTTACCTCACATCTAAGTTGTTGGCCTGTTTGATCTGTTGATGATGTAAATCTCGTGCAACTACAATTCATATCGTTCTGTAGTGTGCTTCGTCTCGGTCATTGTTTTGAATTGTTCTCGTTTGTTTTGTCTGTCAACCTGTTATGTAGCCGTTCTGAGGATGGGCCCGGCTTGTTCTTTGTTTTTCATTCTTTTTTGTTGGCTTGTGAGATTTGTAAGTCTACTGGCCAACCCGTGTAAACTAAGAGCGCGATTTCCTCTGACTCTCTATTGTCACTCTCTTCCATCTTCTATTCTCTTTCCTTCGTTACCAACTTTTTCTTTTATTTTTAGATTTCTTTATTTTCACTATTATTTCTATCTGTTTCTCCTTTTTCATTTTTCTTTTTGTGTCAGTTTGTATTTTATTTATTTATTTTTCATTTTGTCTTATTTTTTCAAATTTGTGAATATTTTTATAAAAAAGACCTTCTAAATTCATATATATATATTGAAGGAAATATGCCCTAGAGGCAATAATAAAGTTATTATTTATTTCCTTATTTCATGATAAATGTTTATTATTCATGCTAGAATTGTATTAACCGGAAACATAATACATGTGTGAATACATAAGACAAACATAGTGTCACTAGTATGCCTCTACTTGACTAGCTCGTTGAATCAAAGATGGTTAAGTTTCCTAGCCATAGACATGAGTTGTCATTTGATTAACGGGATCACATCATTAGGAGAATGATGTGATTGACATGACCCATTCCGTTAGCCTAGCACATGATCGTTTAGTATGTTGCTATTGCTTTCTTCATGACTTATACATGTTCCTGTAACTATGAGATTATGCAACTCCGTTTACGGAGGAACACTTTGGTGCTACCAAGCGTCACAACGTAATCTGGGTGATTATAAAGGAGTACTACAGGTGTCTCCAAAGGTACATGTTGGGTTGGCGTATTTGAGATTAGGTTTTGTCACTCCGATTGTGGGAGAGGTATCTCTGGGCCTTCTCGGTAATACTCATCACCTAAGCCTTGCAAGCATTGTAACTAATGAGTTAGTTATGAGATGATGTATTACGGAACGAGTAAAGAGACTTGCGTAGCGAGATTGAACTAGGTATTGGATACCGACGATCGAATCTCGGGCAAGTAACATACCGATGACAAAGGGAACAAAGTATGTTGTTATGCGGTTTGACCGATAAAGATCTTCGTAGAATATGTAGGAGCCAATATGGGCATCCAGGTTCCGCTATTGGTTATTGACCAAGAATAGTTCTAGGTCATGTCTACATAGTTCTCGAACCCGTAGGGTCCGCACGCAAGGTTTCGATGATGTTATATTATGAGTTTATGAGTTTTGATGTACGAAGGAGTTGAGTCCCGGATGAGATCGGGGACATGACGAGGAGTCTCGAAATGGTCGAGACGTAAAGATCGATATATTGGACGACTATATTCGAGTTGGAAAGGTTCGAATGATTCGGTATTTTCGAGTACGGAGAGTTACGGGAATTCGCCGGGAGAAGTATTGGGCCTTATTGGGCCCTGCGGGAAAGAGAGAGGGCTGCCTAGGGCAGGCGCGCGCCCAAGGCCTAGTCCGGGTGGACTAGGGGAGGGGCCGCACCCCTTCTTCTCTTCCCTTCCTTCTCTCCTACTCCTACTAGGAAAGGAGGAGTCCTACTCCGGTGGGAGTAGGACTCCCCCTTGCGCGCCTCCTCCTTGGCCGCCACCTCCTCCTTGCTCCTTTATATATCGGGGCAGGGGCACCCCATGACACACAAGTTGATCTACGGATCGTTCCTTAGCCGTGTCGGTGCCCCCTCCACCATATTCCACTTGGTCATATCGTCATGAGCTTAGGCGAAGCCTGCGCGGAGAAGTCATATCGTCATGAGCTTAGGCGAAGCCCTGCGTCGGTGGAGCATCATCATCGCCACCACGCCGTCGTCTTTGGAACTCATCCCGACACTTTGCTGGATCGAGTCCGGGATCGTCATCGAGCTGAGCGTGTGCAGAACTCGGAGGTGCCGTGACGTTCGGTGCTTGGATCGGTCGGATCGTGAAGACGCGTCGACTACATCAACAGCGTTGTTATAACGCCCGCTTTCGGTCTCACGAGGGCGTGGACGGATACTCTCTCCTCTCGTTGCTATGCCATCACCATGGTCTTGCGTGTGCGAGGAAATTTTGAAATTACTACGTTTCCCAACAGTGGCATCCGAGCCTGGTTTTATGCGTTGATGTCATATGCACGAGTAGAACACAAGTGAGTTGTGGGCGATACAAGTCATCTGCTTACCAGCATGTCATACTTTGGTTGGCGGTATTGTGAGATGAAGCGGCCGGACCGACATTACGCCAGACGCTTACGCGAGACTGGTTTCACCGCATGCGAGCACTCGTTGCTTAAAGGTGACCGGGGGTGTCTGTCTCTCTCACTTTAGTTGAACCGAGTGTGGCTACGCCCGGTCCTTGCGAAGGTTAAAACAACACCAACTTGACAAACTATCGTTGTGGTTTTGATGCGAGGTAAGAACGGTTCTTGCTTAGCCCGTAGCAGCCACGTAAAACTTGCAACAACAAAGTAGAGGACGTCTAACTTGTTTTTGCAGGGCATGTTGTGATGTGATGTGGTCAAGGCGTGATGCTATATTTTATTGTATGAGATGATCATGTTTTGTAACCGAGTTATCGGCAATGGCAGGAGCCATATGGTTGTCGCTTTATTGTATGAAATGCAAAAGCCATGTAATTGCTTTACTTTATCACTAAGCAGTAGCGATAGTCGTAGAAGCAATAGTTGGCGAGGCGACAACGATGCTACGATGGAGATCAAGGTGTCGCTACCGGTGGCGATGGTGATCATGGCGGTGCTTGGCGATGGAGATCACAAGCACAAGATGATGATGACCATATCATATCACTTATATTGATTGCATGTGATGTTTATCCTTTATGCATCTTATCTTGCTTTGATTGACGGTAGCATTATAAGATGATCTCTCACTAAAATTATCAAGAAGTGTTCTCCACGAGTATGCACCGTTGCGAAAGTTCTTCGTCTTTGAGACACCACGTGATGATCGGGTGTGATAGGCTCTACGTTCAAATACAACGGGTGCAAAACAGTTGCGCACGCGGAATACTCAGGTTAAACTTGACGAGCCTAGCATATAACAGATATGGCCTCGGAACACGGAGACGAAAGGTCGAGCGTGAATCATATAGTAGATATGATCAACATAGTGATGTTCACCATTGAAACTACTCCATCTCACGTGATGATCGGACATGGTTTAGTTGATTTGGATCACGTAATCACTTAGATGACTAGAGAGATGTCTATCTAAGTGGGAGTTCTTAAGTAATATGATTAATTGAACTTTAATTTATCATGAACTTAGTCTGGTAGTATTTTGCAAATTATGTTGTAGATCAATAGCTCGCGTTGTTGCTTCCCTATGTTTTTATATGTGTTCCTAGATAAAATTGTATTGAAAATGTTAGTAGCAATGATGCGGATTGGATCCGTGATCTGAGGTTTATCCTCATTGCTGCCGTAAGAATTATGTCCTTAATGCACCGCTAGGTGACAGACCTATTGCAGGAGCAGATGCATACGTTATGAGCGTTTGGCTAGCTCAATATGATGACTACTTGATAGTTTAGTGCACCATGCTTAACGGCTTAGAATCGGGACTTCAAAGGCGTTTTGAGCGTCATGGACCATATGAGATGTTCCAGAGTTGAAGTTAATATTTCAAGCAAATACCGAGTTGAGAGATATGAAGTCTCCAACAAGTTCTATAGCTAAAAGATGGAGGAGAATCGCTCAACTAGTGAGCATGTGCTCAGATTATGCAGGTACTTCAATCGCTTGAATCAAGTGGGAGTTAATCTTCCAGATAAGATAGTGATTGACAGAATTCTCTAGTCACCATCACTAAGTTACTAGAACTTCGTGATGAACTATAATATGCAAGGGATGATGAAAAGATTCTCGAGCTCTTGGCGATGCTAAAATCGCGAAGGTAGAAATCAAGAAAAACATCAAGTGTTGATGGTTGACAAGACCACTAGTCTCAAGGAAAATGGCAAAGGGAAGAAGGGGAACTTCAAAAGGAACGGCAAGCAAGTTGCTGCTCGAGTGAAGAAGCCCAAGTCTAGACCTAAGCACGAGACTGAGTACTTTTGCTGCAATGGAACTGGTCCTTTGAAGCGGAACTACCCCTGAATATTTGGTGGATAAGAAGGATGGCAAAGTGAACAAGGTTATATTTGATATACAGGTTATTGATGTGTGCCTTACTAGTGTTTATAGTAGCCCCGAGTATTTGATACTTGTTAGGTTGCTAAGATTAGTAACTCAAACAGGAGTTGAGAATAAACAGAGACTAGTTGAAGGGAAGTGACGATGAGTGTTGGAAGTAGTTCCAAGATTGATATGATCATCATCGCACACTCCCTATACTTTCGGGATTAGTGTTAAACCTAAATAAATGTTATTTGGTGTTTGCGTTGAGCATGAATATGATTTGATCATGTTTATTGCAAAACGGTTATTCATTTAAAGTCAAAGAATAATTGTTGTTCTGTTTAAATGAATAAAACCTTCATGGTCATACACCCAATGAAAATAGTTTTCAACGGTTATTCATTTAAAGTCAAAGAATAATTGTTGTTCTGTTTAAATGAATAAAACCTTCAATGGTCATACACCCAATAAAAATAGTTTGTTGGATCTCGATCGTAGTAATACACATATTCATAATATTGATGCCAAAAGATGCAAAGTTAATAATGATAGTGCAACTTATTTGTGGCATCGCCGTTTGGGTCATATCGGTGTAAAACGCATGAAGAAACTCCATCTTGATGGACTTTTGGAATCACTTGATTATGAATCACTTGATACTTGCGAACCGTGCCTTTGGGCAAGATGACTAAAACTCCGTTCTCCGGAACAATGGAACAAGCTACTGACTTATTGGAAATAATACATACCGATGTATGCGATCCAATGAGTGTTGATGCTCGTGGCAAGTATCGTTATTTTCTGACCTTCACAAGATGATTTGAGCAGATATGGGTATATCTACTTGATGAAACATAAGTCTGAAATAGTTGAAAGGTTCAAAGAATTTCAGAGTGAAGTGGAAAATCATCGTAACAAGAAAATAAAGTTTCGCGATCTGATCGTGGAGATGAATATTTGAGTTCTGAGTTTGGTCTTCAATTAAAACAAAGTGGAATAGTTTCACAGCTCACGCCACATGGAACACCACAACATAATGGTGTGTCGAACGTCGTAATCGCACTTTATTGGATATGGTGCAATCTATGATGTATCTTACCGATTTACCACTATCGTTTTGGGTTATGCATTAGAGACAGCTGCATTCACGTTTAATAGGGCACCATCTAAATCCGTTGAGATGACACCGTATGAACTATGGTTTAGCGATAAACCTAAGTATCGTTTCTTAAAGTTTGGAGTTGTGATGCTTATGTGAAAAAGTTTTCACCGATAAGCTCGAACCCAAATCGGAGAATGCGTCTTCATAGAATACCCAAAAGAAACTGTTGGGTACACCTTCTATCACAGATCTAAAGGCAAAACATTCGTTGCTAAAATGGATCCTTTCTAGAGAAGGAGTTTCTCTCGAAAGAAGTGAGTGGGAGGAAAGTAGAAACTTGATGAGGTAATTGTACCTTCTCCCTTATTGGAAAGTAGTTCATCACAGAAATCAGTTCCGATGATTCCTACACCAATTAGTAAGGAAGTTAATGATGATGATCATGAAACTTCAGATCAAGTTGCTACCAAACCTCGTGAGATCTTCCGAGTAAGATCCGCACTGAGTGGTGCGGTAATCATGTTCGGAAGTCATGTTACTAGAACATGATGAACCTACGAACTATGAGGAAGCGATGATGAGCCCAGATTCATGAAATGGCTTGAGACCATGAAATCTGAGATAGGATCCATGTATGAGAACAAAGTATGGACTTTGATTGACTTGCTCGATGATCAGCAAGCCATGTTAAATAAATGGATCTTCAAGAGGAAGACGGACACCGATAGTAGTGTTACTATCTACAAAGCCCGACTTGTCACAAAAGGTTTTCGACAAGTTCAAGGTGTTGACTACAATGAGATTTTCTCAAGCAGTAGCGATGCTTAAGTCTGTCCGAATCATGTTAGCAATTGCCACATTTTATGAAATCTGGCAAATGGATGTAAAACTACATTCTTTAATGGATTTATTAAAGAAGAGTTGTATATGATGCAACAAGAAGGTTTTGTCAATCCTAAAGGAGCTAACAAAATGCAAGCTCCAATGATCCATCTATGGACTGGTGCAAGCATCTCGGAGTTGGAATAAACGCTTTGATAGTGTGATCAAAGCATATGGTTTTATCTGAGACTTTTGGAGAAGCTCTGTATTTACAAGAAAGTGAGTGGGAGCACTACAAGCATTTCGATAAGTATATGTGAATGACATATTGTTGATCGGAAATAATGTAGAATTATTCGCAAAGCATAAAGGAGTATTTGAAAGGAGTTTTTCAAAGAAGGACCTCGGTGAAGCTGCTTACATATTGAGCATCAAGATCTATAGAGATAGATCAAGACGCTTGATAAGTTTTTCAATGAATACATACCTTGACAAGATTTTGAAGTAGTTCAAAATGGAACAGTCAAAGAAAGAGTTCTTGCCTGTGTTACAAGGTGTGAGATTGAGTAAGACTCAAAACCCGACCACGGCGGAAGATAGAAAGAGAATGAAAGTCATTCCTATGCATCAGCCATAGGTTCTATAAAGTATGTCATGTGTGTACGGATCTATTGCATACCCTACCACTAAGATTGGCAAGGAGTGCAATAGAGATCTAGGAGTAGATCAATGGACAGCGGTCAAAATTATCCTTAGTAGAATAAGGATATGTTTCTCGATTATGGAAGTGAAAAAGGTTCGTCGTAAAGGTTACGTCGATGCAAGTTTTAACACTAATCTAGATGACTCGAGTCTCAATCTGGATACATATTGAAAGTGGGAGCAATTAGCTAGAGTAGCTCCGCAAGAGCATTGTAGACATAGAAATTTGCAAAATACTTACGGCTCTGAATGTGACAGACCGTTGACTAAAATTATCTCACAAGCAAAACATGATCACACCTTAGTACTCTTTGGGTGTTAATCACATAGCGATGTGAACTAGATTACTGACTCTAGTAAACCCTTTGGGTGTTGGTCACATGTCGATGTGAACTATGGGTGTTAACACATATAGATGTGAACTATTGATGTTAAATCACATGGCAATGTGAACTAGATTATTGACTCTAGTGCAAGTGGGAGATCAAGGAAATATGCCCTAGAGGCAATAATAAAGTTATTATTTATTTCCTTATTTCATGATAAATGTTTATTATTCATGCTAGAATTGTATTAACCGGAAACATAATACATGTGTGAATACATAGACAAACATAGTGTCACTAGTATGCCTCTACTTGACTAGCTCGTTGAATCAAAGATGGTTAAGTTTCCTAGCCATAGACATGAGTTGTCATTTGATTAACGGGATCACATCATTAGGAGAATGATGTGATTGACATGACCCATTCCGTTAGCCTAGCACATGATCGCTTAGTATGTTGCTATTGCTTTCTTCATGACTTATACATGTTCCTGTAACTATGAGATTATGCAACTCCGTTTACGGAGGAACACTTTGGTGCTACCAAACGTCACAACGTAATCGGGTGATTATAAAGGAGTACTACAGGTGTCTCCAAAGGTACATGTTGGGTTGGCGATTTCGAGATTAGGTTTTGTCACTCCGATTGTCGGAGAGGTATCTCTGGGCCTTCTCGGTAATACTCATCACCTAAGCCTTGCAAGCATTGTAACTAATGAGTTAGTTATGAGATGATGTATTACGGAACGAGTAAAGAGACTTGCGTAACGAGATTGAACTAGGTATTGGATACCGACGATCGAATCTCGGGCAAGTAACATACCGATGACAAAGGGAACAAAGTATGTTGTTATGCGGTTTGACCGATAAAGATCTTCGTAGAATATGTAGGAGCCAATATGGGCATCCAGGTTCCGCTATTGGTTATTGACCAAGAATAGTTCTAGGTCATGTCTACATAGTTCTCGAACCCGTAGGGTCCGCACAACAAGGTTTCGATGATGGTTATATTATGAGTTTATGAGTTTTGATGTACCGAAGGAGTTCGAGTCCCGGATGAGATCGGGGACATGACGAGGAGTCTCGAAATGGTCGAGACGTAAAGATCGATATATTGGACGACTATATTCGAGTTGGAAAGGTTCGAATGATTCGGTATTTTTCGAGTACCGGAGAGTTACGGAATTCGCCGGGAGAAGTATTGGGCCTTATTGGGCCCTGCGGGAAAGAGAGAGGGCTGCCTAGGGCAGGCCGCGCTTCCCAAGGCCTAGTCCGAGTTGGACTAGGGGAGGGGCCGCACCCTTCTTCTCTTCCCTTCCTTCTCTCCTACTCCTACTAGGAAAGGAGGAGTCCTACTCCCGGTGGGAGTAGGACTCCCCCTTGTGCGCCTCCTCCTTTGGCCGGCCACCTCCTCCTTGCTCCTTTATATACGGGGCAGGGGCACCCCATGACACACAAGTTGATCTACGGATCGTTCCTTAGCCGTGTCGGTGCCCCCTCCACCATATTCCACTTGGTCATATCGTCATGAGCTTAAGCGAAGCCCCGCGCCGGAGAAGTCATATCGTCGCGGAGCTTAGGCGAAGCCCTGCGTCGGTGGAGCATCATCATCGTCCACCACGCCGTCTTGACGGAACTCATCCCCGACACTTTGCTGGATCGGAGTCCGGGGATCGTCATCGAGCTGAACGTGTGCAGAACTCGGAGGTGCCGTAACGTTCGGTGCTTGGATCGGTCGGATCGTGAAGACGCACGACTACATCAACCACGTTGTTATAACGCTTCCGCTTTCGGTCTACGAGGGTATGTGGACGGATACTCTCCCCTCTCGTTGCTATGCCATCACCATGGTCTTGCGTGTGCGTAGGAAATTTTGAAATTACTACGCTTCCCAACATATATATATATATATATATATATATATATATATATATATATATATATATATATATATATATATATATATATATATATATATATATATATATATATATATATATATACTACCATGTGGAAAATGCATCCTAATACAGGTGTAGTTACACCCATTTCTCATATACTACCATGTGGTAGTATATACTCTACTTTATTACTTTTAGTATGCTCATATATTATATCTAAGATACTCCAAAGTAAATTATGTGAAAAAATTGCATGTGAGCCCATGTTTTTATAATATTTGTGAAATACGTACATATTTATGCGTAAAAAGGAGTATGCTCAAAATATACTACATACTACATAAAAAATAGTATATATACTACATAAACATTCTTACATACTACATACTACGCGTATATACTCTCGATATGATGTATGAAACAAAAGTGGGAGTAACTACACCCGGTAGTAGGAAAATTTGTCATATATATATATATATATATATATATATATATATATATATATATATATATATATATATATATATATATATATATATATATATATATATATATATATATATAATGTTGTCTCATCTAAGTTTGCCACCATTCAATTTAGTGTTTGTAGATTTCATTCAAGCGCTCGATCCTTCGCCTCCCTGGCGACTATTTGTTTTGTCGCACATCTTTTTGTTGGCCAGTTTGCCTTCACTATTGTCGACACATTTATCACGGCGTGCTCGCAGCCCATTTCGCTGCATTATTTTTAGGCCAAGTCTTCCCGATGTCTAGTTCATCAGGTCGTTCGTGTCAGACGCACTCTTTTTTAGGCTCATTTTTTGTTCGACATGTTTTGCTTTTTCATGGACCATTCTCACGACCCTTTTTGGTCCAGTTTATTCCTGTTTCATGGTAGTTGCAATTATACCCTCGACCTAGAACTAAGGATTTTTGTCGGCCCAGTTGCAGGTCCACCATCGACTCGCAACTCGGGGGGTTTAGTTTTCAAGTCTACCCTCGACTTGCAACTCGAGGGGTGTTGTCTTTTGTTTTTGTTGCATGGTTGTTGCAATTAGACCCTCGATCTGCAACTATGTGTTTCTGTCGGCCCAGTTGCAATTCCACCCACGACTCTCAACTCGGGGGTGTAGTTTTATAGTTGCCCTAGTTGCAAGTCCACCCTCAACTCGCAACTCGAGGAGTGTTGTCTTTTCTTTTTGTTTCATGGTAGTTGAACTTAGACTATCAACCTGGAACTAGGGGTTTCTGTCGGCCCAGTTGCAAGTCCACCCTCGACTCGCAACTCGGGGGGTGTTATTTTGGTTATTACCCCAGTTGCAAGTCCACTCCGACTTGCAACTCGAGGGCTGTATTTTTGTATTGCCCCAGTTGCAAGTCAACGATGTACTCGCAAGTCGGGGATGTAGTTTTGTAGTTGCCCTAGTTGCAAGTCCACCAGACTCGCAACTCGAGGGGTGTTGTCTTTTTCTCCTTGTTTCATGGCAGTTGCAATTAGACCCTCGACCTGCAACTAGGGGTTTCTGTTGGCCCAGTTGCAAGTCCATCCTCGACTAGCAACTCGGAGGAGTGGTGTTGTTTGTTTTCAAGTTGCAAGTCAACCATGTACTCGCAACTCGGGGATGTAGTTTACTAATTGGCCCAGTTGCAAGTACACCTCCGACTCGCAACTCGAGGGATGTAGTTTGTAATCACCCAGTTGCAAGTCTATCACCGACACTCGCAACTCGAGGGATTTAGTTTGTAATCGCCCCAGTTGCAAGTCCACTGTCGACTCGCAACTCGGGGGTGTTGTTTTGGTTTTCACCCCAGTTGCAAGTCCACCCACCACTTGCAACTCGAGGGATATAGTTTGTAATCGCCCAGTTGCAAGTTAACCATGTACTCGCAACTCGGAGATATAGTTTTGTAGTTCCCTAGTTGCAAGTCCACCCTCGACCCATAACTCGGGGGTGTAGTTTTGTAGTTTCCCTAGTTGCCAGTCCACCCCTCAACTCGCAACTCGAGGGGTGTTTTGTTTTTTATTCTTGTTTCATGGTAGTTGCAATTAGACCTGCAACTAGGCATTTTTGTCGGCCCAGTTGCAAGCCCACCCTCGACAAGCAAGTCGGGGTGTGTAGTTTTTATAGTTGCCCTAGTTGTAAGTCCACCCTCGACTTGTAACTCGAGGGGTGTTTGTTGGAAATATGCCCTAGAGGCAATAATAAATTAGTTATTATTATTATATTTCTTGTTCATGATAATCGTTTATTATCCATGCTATAATTGTATTGATAGGAAACTTAGATACATGTGTGGGTACATAGACAACACCATGTCCCTAGTAAGCCTCTAATTAACTAGCTCGTTGATCAATTGATGGTTACGGTTTCCTGACCATGGACATTGGATGTCGTTGATAACGGGATCACATCATTAGGAGAATGATGTGATGGACAAGACCCAATCCTAAGCCTAGCACAAAGATCGTGTAGTTCGTATGCTAAAGCTTTTCTAATGTTAAGTATCATTTCCTTAGACCATGAGATTGTGCAACTCCGGATACCGTAGGAATGCTTTGGTGTACCAAACGTCACAACGTAATCGGGTGGCTATAAAGGTGCACTACGGTATCTCCGAAAGTGTACATTAGGTTGGCACGAATCGAGATGGATTTGTCACTCCGTGTGACAGAGAGGTATCTCTGGGCCCACTCGGTAGGACATCATCATAATGTGCACAATGTGACCAAGGGGTTGATCACGGGATGATGTGTTACGGAACGAGTAAAGAGACTTGCCGGTAACGAGATTGAACAAGGTATCGGCATACCGATGATCGAATCTCGGGCAAGTACAATACCGCTAGACAAAGGGAATTGCATACGGGATTGCTTGAATCCTTGACATCGTGGTTCATCCGATGAGATCATCGTGGAACATGTGGGAGCCAACATGGGTATCCAGATCCCGCTGTTGGTTATTGACCGGAGAACATCTCGGTCATGTCTGCATGGTTCCCGAACCCGTAGGGTCTACACACTTAAGGTTCGGTAATGCTAGAGTTGTTATGGGAAATAGTATGTGGTTACCGAAGGTTGTTCGGAGTCCCGGATGAGATCCCGGACATGACGAGGAGCTCCGGAATGGTCCGGAGGTGAAGATCGGTATATTGGACGAAGGGTATTGGAGTCCGGAATTGTTCCGGGGTACGGTGATGACAGCGATGTCCGAAAGGGGTTTGGAGGCCCGGCAAGCTTTGGGGGCTTATGGGCCAAGGGAGAGGGCACATCAGCCCACTAAGGGGCTGAGCGCCTCCCACCCCATCCCATGTAACTGGAGAGGTGGGGCTCCACCCTAGGGCAGCCACCCCTCTCGGCTTGGGGGCAAGTTTCCTAGGGGTGGGGCGCAAAACCCATCTAGGGTTTCCCCTATGGGCCGCCTCCCCCACGGAACCCTAGGGCGCCTCACCCTCCTCCCTTCCCCTATATATAGTGAGAGAGAGAGAGGCAGCCGCACCTTCCTGGCGCAGCCCTCTCCCTCCTCCAACACCTCCTCCTCCTCCGTAGTGCTTGGCGAAGCCTGCCGGAGAACCACGAGCTCCATCACCACCATGCCGTCGTCGTGTTGTCGGAGTTCTTCCTCAACTTCTCCTCTCCCTTGCTGGATCAAGAATGAGGAGACGCCCCGGCTGTACGTGTGTTGAACGCGGAGGCACCGTTGTTCGGTGCTTAGATCGAATCAACCGTGATCTCAATCGCCATGAGTACGACTCCTTCATCCGCGTTTTGTAACGCTTCCGCTTAGCGATCTTCAAGGGTATGAAGATGCTCATCCTCTCCCTCTCTTGTTGCTAGAATATCCATAGGTTGATCTTGGTGATGCGTAGAAAATTTTGAATTTCTGCTACGTTCCCCAACAGTGGCATCACGAGCTAGGTCTATTGCGTAGATTCTATGCACGAGTAGAACACAAGTTGTTGTGGGCGTTGATTTTGTTCAATATGCTTACCGTTACTAGTCCAATCTTGTTTCGACGGTATTGTGGGATGAAGCGGCCCGAACCGACCTTACACGTACACTTACGTGAGACAGGTTCCACCGACTGACATGCACTTGTTGCATAAGGTGGCTAGCGGGTGCCAGTCTCTCCCACTTTAGTCGGATCGGATTCGATGAAAAGGGTCCTTATGAAGGGTCATACAATAAATTAAGACAACTCCTATGGCTCCTGCCGTTTGTCATACTCATCGACATGCAAGTTGTGATTCCTATTACAAGAACATGATCAATCTCATACATCACATATCATTCATCACATTCTTTTGGCCATATCACATCACATAGCATACCCTGCAAAAACAAGTTAGACGTCCTCTAATTGTTGTTTGCATGTTTTACGTGGCTGCTATGGGTTTCTAGCAAGAACGTTTCTTACCTACGCAAAAACCACAACGTGACATGTCAATTGCTTTACTTTATTGCTAAACCGTTAGCCATAGTAGTAGAAGCAATAGTTGGCGAGACAACTTCATGGAGACACGATGATGCAGATCATGATGATGGAGATCATGGTGTCATGCTGGTGACGATGATGATCATGGAGCCCCGAAGATGGAGATCAAAAGGAGCAAAATGATATTGGCCATATCATGTCACTTTTTGATTGCATGTGATGTTTATCATGTTTATGCATCTTATTTGCTTAGAACGACGGTAGTAAATAAGATGATCCCTCATTAAAATTTCAAGAAAGTGTTCCCCTAACTGTGCACCGCTATGAAAGTTCGTTGTTTCAAGCACCACGTGATGATCGGTGTGATAGATTCTAACGCTCACATACAACGGGTGTAAGCCAGATTTACACACTTGAAACACTTAGGTTGACTTGACGAGCCTAGCATGTATGGACATGGCCTCGGAACACAAGAGACCGAAAGGTCGAGCATGAGTCGATGGTAGATACGATCAACATGAAGATGTTCACCGATGATGACTAGTCCGTCTCACGTGATGATCGGACACGGCCTAGTTGACTCGGATCATGTAATCACTTAGATGACTAGAGGGATGTCTATCTGAGTGGGAGTTCATAAGATGAACTTAATTATCCTGAACATAGTCAAAAGGTCTTTACAAATTATGTCTTTTTCTGACTATATACTGCAAGGCAACAGCCTCACAGCCTTTTATTAAACCACAGAGCCAAAGTAATACAAAGTTACAAAGTTAAGACAGAGGGGGAGAGGGTAATACTTACAAGGAAACTGATTAGGGTAAGGCAACTATCCAAGATATTAGTCTATTCCTATATTTACATTTGATTCTATGAGCTAAAAGAGAGATGTCATGCAAAAAATTTCTCCTCCATGCCCTAAAAGAAGGTGTCTCATTCCTGAAGATCTTCCCATTTCTTTTGTCCAAATATTCCAAGTGGCAGTGAAGACTACCTCAGAGAAAAAAGGAAGGCCAAAATCCCTCCTAGCATCAGAAGCCATCTCATAAGTGGTCTGGTTAGGATGAGGACTCCATGAAATACCCAGGTAGTTCCAGATGCGCTGGCTAAAATTACAAGCAAAGAAGAGATGCGCTCTGTCCTCATGTGATGCTAAGAGGCATAGGACACATGTGTCATCTTGGATAATCCAATGCCGCCGCTGCATCATGTCCCTAGTATTTAGGCGATCCATCAATAAGAGCCACCCAAAAACCTTAAACTTGAGAGTACAAGAGCAATTCTAGATCCACCTGAATATGGGGTCAACCACAGTGTCTAAAAAGCAGGACAAGTAATAGATCCTGGACTGGTAATCACCAGATTTGGAAGGCCATTTCGGACATCATTATTCCCATCTTGAAGATTAAGCAAAGGAAGCATCTCACGAAGTTGATTAAACTCCTCAAAGGCGAGCGAAGAGAGGCGGATGGAGATTATCGGTGAAATCAGACAGCTCCATAATATCCTTAACTGTGAGAGTGTCATCGATCACAAAAGAGTGGAGCCGCGGAAACTGATGTTGCAAGCTAACCATATTGCTGCCAAGTTGCCAACGATCAAGCCAGAAGATCACTGTATCTCCAGATCGAACTAGAGGAACTGCCAACTTGCAAAACTTATCATATAACTTGAACACGTCCCTCCACCAGAAAGAACCACAGGTTTGAGTGGCTTGGGGGGCGCAGAGGCATAATAAGTGTCCCAAATAAGAGATACCCATGGCACGTCCAACTTATTAAAGAACTTAAAAAGATGCTTGATGATCAAAGCATCATTTTGAGAGCTCAAGTCCAGAACTCCCAGACCACCCAAAGATTTAGGACGACATACCAAGTCCCAAGCCGCCAAGGATTGCCGGGGTGTATCCGTATTCCTACTCCACAAGCATTGTCGCATAATTCGTTCAATCTGCTTCAAGATACCCTGTGGCAGCGATAGGGTGCAGAAGAAATATATTGGTATAGAACTAAGGACTGATTGCAAGAGCTGTAGCCGACATCCTTGATTCAAGAGGCAGGAAGACGCAGATAATCGCCTCTCAATACGATCCACCAAAGGCAACAGATCATAAATTGTTGGCCTAGATGTGCCCATTGGCAAACCCAGGTAAGTGAATGGCATGGAACCAACATCACAACTAAGCAAAGCAGCAACACGCTTGCCCTCGTCATCACTCATATTGATAGGTATCAAAGATGACTTACAAAAATTCACTTTTAGACCGGTTGATCTGGCAAAATATTCAAGCATTTCTTTGAAAGCAATTAACAGGCTGTCAATAGCAGACAGAACGATGAGGGTATCGTCAGCATATTGAACGATCTGATAGTCCTTCGAGGTCGTTGGGATTGGTAAGGTGAGGATATTCCTAGATCACATCTCATTTACAACCGATTGGAGCAAGTCCACCGCGATCACAAAGAGCAAAGGAGACAGTGGATCTACTTGGCGAACACCCGAACGACAGACGAAATGGTTCCCAGGCACTCCATTCAAAAGAACCAAGAGGAGCCCATGGACGAATAATGTCAATCCAACTTGTACAACGATCATCAAATCCCTTGCATTTCAAAATCCAAGAATCAGCTCATGATCAATGGTGTCGAACGCCTTATGAAGTCAAGTTTAAGAAGAATGACAGGCCTCTTGGAAGCCTTGCATTGGTGGATATACTCAAAACACCACGCCAGACAGTCTTGAATGGATCGACACCGGAGGAAACCATATTGGTTGCGGTGGATACATTTCAAGATCACACCCTGAAGACGATTTGCCAAAAGCTTGGTTAAGAACTTTAAACATGTATTAGTCAAAGATATGGGCCGGAAATCACCGACATATTCATGGCTCAGCTTCTTCGGAATGAGAGTGATAAGATATGTATTGAGACACTCCAAATTACATTTCCCCTCATAAAATTCTTGAACAAGTTTCATAAAATCCTCTTTCAAAATAGGCCAACATTTCTTCAAGAAAAGCCCAGAAAACCCGTCAGGTCCCGGAGCGTGGTCAGAAGGCATATTCTTAATTACCGTATCCACCTCAGAGTCCGTGAACGGTAAAGACAACTCCTCCAGACCATCAATCCTGGTAATTAATGTGTCTAGATCAAAACCCATTTGAATGCCTTTTGATTGTCCCATTCGTTGGTTAAAATCAGCCCAGAACATCCCAGCCAACTGTTGGTGATCCGTGACCACATCACCCTCCACAGTCTTGATCGAGGAGATAGCATTCTTACGAAATCGTTCTGTAGCCATGGCATGAAATTTTTTTGAATTCTCTTCACCAACTTTGATGTTTCTGATCGTGCAACGCTGCTTCCAGTAAATAAATTGCCAATGCAAGACATCTTCAAGATGCAATTTAACAATTCTACAAAAATTAAACTCCGGCCTACTCAACGGCCTAATTTCCTCAAGATTGTCCAGGAACATAATCACTTTATTACAATCAGCAATTAGAGCTTTCACTGTGACAAATTTAAATGCCATTTCTTGAGAGCATAATGGAGGGACTTAAACTTAGCCGAGATTGTTAGAGCCATCGACGATTTTACCACTGGCCTATTCCAAACCTCAAAGAACACAACAAGCAAAACCAGCAGATCAACCCAATAATTTTCAAAGCGGAAAACCTTTGCCTTGGGGATACAGTGGCAAGCGAGACCACACGGCACATGATCGAGGGCACTGCGTGCAGTGGGAAAACCATCATGTTGGGGTGGTCCGATGTCCAAGCAACCGACGTGAAAAACCAATCGATCTGCTCAAGAAGCGGTGAAGATTGCATATTCGACCAAGTATATTGGCGCCCCTTGATTGGCAGCTCAACAAGACCCAAATGCCCAATTATTTCATTAAACAAGAAGATATCATTAACATCACCTCCCAGAAGATTGCGGTTCTCATGCGATCGCATGAAGTTGAAATCACCCAAAAGTAGCCAATTTTCACCAAACAAAATATTAAGATTATATAACCACTGAACAAAATCATCACGGGCAGGGCCTTGACACGGGCCATAAACAGAGACTAAAGACCATGTTTCTGAAGTATGTTTGGATTTAAACTCCACAATTATCCCATAGGAATTGGCCTCAATTAAAGAACCAATGAAAAAGGAAGAATTCCAAACCACCACCATCCCAGCAGACGCACCAGCCGAAGGAACATAAACAAAATTATCAAAATGCCTCGGGCAGAACTTCCTAATGAAACGCTGGTCCATATGCATGCATTTAGTTTCCTGAAGACAGACAACAGAACAACCACTTTCATCGATCTTTTGCCTAACAGCAAGCTGACGCGCTTCAGAATTGAGGCCCCGAACATTCCAACATAGAACTTTCCACTCCTTAAATCTTGTCTGATTCATTACAAACCAAAAATAAAAGCATAGAGAATAGGCCACGTAATGACATACAACGACCCACAAAGCAGACAAGCAGCACATAGTTCTGAACAAAGAAATAAAGATAAATGTCGATTCAAGACGCCATAGACCATAACCCGCATGAAGTGACTATTCATCGTAACCCCCGCTGGTGGACTTAGCAGGATCAGCCACAAGCTTCTCCGTAGAGATCTTCTCAGGTGCAATGCGAAGACGTGCGCCAATGCGTTGAAGGTCAGCAATAGAAGTTGGTGGTGGTACAGAAGGAGTATCTTCAGACTGAGAGCTGCTAGTCTTGCGCTTCTTCAGAGTGTGGGATTTCTTGGAAGAAATGCCACTAGTTACTTTGCGATAGCCATCACGGAGGGCGCTCAGGCGTGCACTGCGCCGAACCTCTGTATCAACAATAATTCTTGAGGCTTTTGGCTTCCTCGCACGCTTCAGAGATACTTCAGGCACAACAGAGAACTCAAAGGCTTCAGAAACTGGGTCATCCAGGTCATCAAAGCAGAGCGCCCGAGCAACTGGTCGTTTGACAGGAGCAGTTGACACATCCAAAGCAGAGCTGATCGAGGAGTCAGTGCGGTAAGAAGCTTAAGGGAGGAAGTCAGCACCGCAAAGAGCCTCTCGCTCGCTTTCGAGCATAGCACCAATGTCACTTTGAAAACAAATTGAGGAATACCGAAGACCATATAAATGGCAACATCTTCTCAAAGAGCGCGCCACTCGCATCACTGTGGCAAACCGGTCCATAGCTAGTGTGAACTTGTCCAACCATAAGAGGTGGTTGTTGAGGTCCCATTGGGGGCTGGAAGAGAGCCACCTCAGCAGCATTGTCACCATTGTTAACTGAATCATCTGAAGGTGCAGAACAATGGACTCCTGCGACTGAATTTCCTGAACCTCCTCATGCTGCACAGCTTCATGAACCGGGTGCTCATCATTGTTTTGCTGTTCATTGACAGGATGTGGCACATCATTCCAGCCCACTCAGAAATTCAGGCATAACCCAATTGTGATTCTCAAACTCATAAATTGCCGGGGAGGGGGTGCGGATTGCCATTGAAAGGCATGGGATCTTCATCACCTGGTAAGATGTCCGCAAAATCTCCGACAGATATAGCACAAAAGACCAAGAGATCCTAGCCCCACCAAAGTCAGCATATTCTCTATAAGTCACAGAGCGAGGAACCAAAGTCGGCGCAGGATAAGACACATAGGCCAACGAGCGGACAAGCATCGGATCATCTTGGTGCCAATGATGAAATCTCCCAAACGTGCTAATGACATCCGCAAGATACTAAGTGCGCTTGTAATCCAGGGGGACACCAAGCAACATAACCCATCCACGTCGAAAACCCTGCGTTGCTCTGTAATTTATGCCCTCATCATGCGGGATAAACCGAAAAAATCTATCATTGCCCAGATCGAAAGGTGGATGATCAACTAGAGCTTGACGAGCCAAAGCACTATGAAAACGAAATAGCCCAACTCCTTGTATCCAAGGTTGGGCATCCAGAACAGCTCTTCCCAGATCATTGACAACAAAGTTACTGACCATGTTCCGAAAGATGGCGATTTCTTCAGGCAACGGGGCTGGCTCCACAATGGCGATGGCATACTCCTCATGCTGCCGATCTCGAGCCACCGCAGCGCCAAGAAGGTGCGAGAGGGCGCAGCTCGCCTCCGTCGATGATGTCGAAGCCTTGCGGGACATACTCCATGGGGTCCAACGCAAAATTCGCCATTGCCGGTGCCGAAGAGGTGGCGCAGAAGGTAGCCAGCGATGAGGTTGTAGGAGGCGATGCAGGCGGCGATAATGGGGGTGGAGGCATGATGGGCGGTGGCTCTGCAGGGAGAGGTGGAGTAGATGGGGTGGCAGGCTCGACGGGACTGGGCAGAGACCCAGTGGGACTAGCTATTGAGGGAATCGAGGCGTCCAGCATAGAAAAACCTGCTGACCGGCTGGAGTCACAAGATTTGATCCGTGGGACCCACTTGTAAGCGGGAGAAGGGGTAGAATCCGAACAACCCTTCGCCCGGTGCCCCAACCGAAAGCATCTACGGCATCGAACCCTGCTGGTGCACGCCTTGGATAAATGCGCCATGGATAAGCAATTCTGACACTTCCACACCTTAAAAACCATATCATCAATAAGTTCATTAAAATCAGCAGAATCACCAGATAAATCCGTTGGTTGCAAATCAATATTCTCCCCATTGCCAAAATCAGATGGGGATATATCAGAACAATCCAGGTTAGTTAGGGCCGGGGAAACAACCTGGGCCATTGGAGATGAGGCGGTTTGGGCCGGGGAGGTGTTGTGGGCCGGAAGCGGAGCTGATCCAACCAGCTCGTTCCCATGCACATGCAGATTGACGTCGAGAGTGGTTTGAGTTGCCACGGAAGACCCCGTCGAAGAAATCTCATGAACCTTAACTGCTCCGAAAGTGATGGGTGGCCCAGCCACCGTCCATTGGAGGTCAAACACCGGCGGCGAAGGCAAAATTACACGTTCACGAGGAAGAACCGGATACCAAAGATGAGCAACAAGATCAACCGCATCGGCGAGGCTGGGTAACTATACCCCTTACAAACATCGTATTGCTGAAACGTAGCAAACGAAATTTTCTTTGAAGATCCAGAACCAGAACGTAAGGCAGATTTAGATGGTGGTCTATGCATCGCGATCAAACCAAGAGAAGCACGCCTCTTAGAAGGACTGATTAAGATCCATTCAGCATCACATTATTTTTTCCAAATACGAAATTCACGGCTCCAATTAGGACCACCATTGCCCCAAAGATGGAAGAAACATTTGAATTGCGGGCACGCAAAAGATCGCATTTGCAGAATAAGAAGGCCAACACGTTTGCAAGAGACAATGAATGAAAATACCTTGCCTTTAATGAGCTGAACAAACAAATCAATTGCGGATCCTCCAATTGCAGATTCCAAAGCCGCCGCCACTGAATCCTCATCAAGACGAAAATTGTGCCGGCTAAAAGACACGACCATAATAAAATGGCCCGTGTCATCCACGGGATGAATGCATTTCCCAAAAGATCTAAAAACTTCCTCCACAAAAGCCAGACCTTTAGAAAAATCCAGATCCAGAGTTGATCCCGCATGATGACCCATGTGAGATGGGTATAGGGAGAGAGATCAGAGGACGCCGAAGGTGATGCATGGAGAAGGACCAAGATTTACTGCTTGGAGAGGGAGATCGCCGGAGGGCCTAGGGTGCCGGTGGGAGGAGAGGTGGGACTCTCATCACTCTCGTAACCATCATAATTGTTCAAGAGTATTGGCCTCCAAAGCTTCCTTTACAAATTATGTCGTAAGCTCACGCTATAGTTCTACTGTTTAGACATGTTTCTAGAGAAAATTTAGTTGAAAGTTGATAGTAGCAATTATGCGGACAGTAGAAGGCTTATGTCCTTAATGCACCGCTCGGTGTGCTGGACCTCGAACGTGTTCTGTGGATGTTGCGAACATCTGACATACACGTTTTGATGACTACATGATAGTTCGGTAATGTTGAATGGTTTAGAATTGAGGCACCGAAGACTTTTTCAAAACGTCGCGGAACACATAAGATGTTTCGAGGGCTGAAATTGGGATTTCAGGCTCATGCCCACGTCAAGAGGTATAAGACCTCCGACGAGTTTCTTAGCCTGCAAACTAAGGGAGAAAAGCTCAATCGTTGAGCTTGTGCTCAGATTGTCTGAGTACAACAATCACTTGAATTGAGTGGGAGTTAATCTTCCAGATGAGATAGTGATGTTTCTCCAAAGTAATTGCCACCAAGCTGCTAGAGCTTCGCAATGAACTATAACATATCAGGGATAGATATGATGATCCTTGAAATATTCGCGATGTTTGACACCGCGAAAGTAGAAATCAAGTAGGAGCATCAATTGTTGATGGTTAGTAAAACCGCTAGTTTCAAGAAGGGCAAGGGCAAGAAGGGATACTTCATGAAACGGCAAAACAGTTGCTGATCTAATGAAAAACCCAAGGTTGAACCCAAACCCGAGACTAAGTGCTTCTGCAATGAGAGGAACGGACACCCAAGGTTAACAGAAGTATATTGAATATACATGTGTACTTTACTAGCACTCCTAGTAGCACCATGGTAATAGATACCGGTTCGGTTGCTAAGTGTTAGCAACTCGAAATAAAAGCTACGGAATAAACGGAGACTAGCTAAAGGTGAGCTGACGATATGTGTTGGAAGTGTTTCCAAGGTTGATGTGATCAAGCATCGCACGCTCCCTCTACCATCGAGATTGGTGTTAAACCTAAATAATTGTTATTTGGTGTTTGCGTTGAGCATAGACATGATTGGATTATTTCTATCACAATACGGTTATTCATTTAAGGAGAATAATGGTTACTATGTTTATTTGAATAATACCTTCAATGTTCTTGCACCTAAAAGGAATGGTTTATTGAATCTCGATCGTAGTGATACACATTTTCATGCCAAAAGATATAAGATAGTAATGATAGTACCACTTACTTGTGGCACTGCCATGTAAGTCATATTGGTGTAAAACGCATGAAGAAGCTCCATGTTGATGGATCTTTGGACTCACTCGTTTTTTTTGAAAAGTTTGAGACATGCGAACCATGTCTATTGGTGTATACGCATGAAGAAACTCCATGCAGATGGATCGTTTGGACTCACTTGATTTTGAATCACTTGAGATATGCAAATCATACGGGCAAGATGGTGAAAAGCCTCATTTTCAAGAAGATGGAACAAGATAGCAACTTGTTGGAAGTAACACATTCTGATGTGTGCAGTCCAATGAGTGCCGAGGCATGCAAAGGAATATCGTTATGTTCTTACTTCACAGATGATTTGAGTAGATGTTGAGTATATTTACTTGATGAAACACAAGTCTGAATTATTGAAAGGTTCAAGTGATTTCAGAGTGAAGTTGAAGGTCTTCGTGACAAGAGGATAAAATGTCTGTGATATGATCATACAGATGGATATCTGAGTTGCGAGTTTGGTACACAATTGAGACATTGTGGAAAATGTTTCACAACTAACACCGCCTGGAACACCAAAGTGTGATGGTGTGTCCGAACATCATAGATGCACCCTATTGGATATAGGGCATACCATGATGTCTCTTATCGAATTACCACTATCGTTCATGGGTTAGGAATTAGAGACAACCGCATTCACTTTAAATAGGGCATCACGTGATTGCGTTGAGATGACACCGTATGAACTATGGTTTGGAGAAACCTAAGTTGTCGTTTCTTAAAAGTTTGGGGCTGCGACGCTTATGCGAAAAAGGTTTCAGGTTGATAAGCTCGAACCCAAAGCAGATAAAATGCATCTTCATAGGACACCCAAAACATTTGGGTATACCTCCTAATTCAGATCCGAAAGCAATAGGGATTGTTTCTTGAATCGGGTCCTTTCTCGAGGAAAAGTTTGTCTCAAAAGTTGAGTGGGAGGATGGTGGAGACTTGATGAGGTTATTGAACCGTCAACTAGTGTGTAGCCAGGGCACAGGAAGTTGTTCCTATGGCGCCTACACCAATTGAAGTAGAAGCTTATGATAGTGATCATGAAACTTTGGATCAAGTCACTACCAAACCTCGTAGGTCAACAAGGATGCGTCCTACTTCAGAGTGGTACGTACTCCTGTCTTGGAGGTCATGTTGCTAGACAACAATGAACCTATGAGCTATGGAGAAGCGATGGTGGGCCCGGATTCTGGCAAATGGCTCGAGGACATAAAATCCGAGAGAGGATCCATGTATGAAAACAAAGTGTAGACTTTGGAAGAACTACTTGATGGTCGTAAGGTTGTTGGGTACACATGGATTCTAAGAGGGAAGACAGACAATGATGGTATGTGCCACCATTAAGAAAGCTCAGCTTGTCGCTAAGATGTTTCCGACAAGTTCAAGGAGTTGACTACGGTGAGACTTTCTCACTCGTAGTGATGCTAAGAGTCTGTTGGTATCTTATTAGCAGTTACTGCATTATTTATGAAATCTTGCAGATAGGATGTCAAAACATTGTTTCCTCGGAAAATTTCTTGAGGAAAGGTTGCATGTGATACAACCAGAAGGTTTTTGTCAATCCTAAAAGATGCTAACAAGTATGCAAAGCTCTAACAATCGTTCTAAGGACTGGAGTAAGCATCTCGGAGATGGAATATACACTTTGATGAGATGATCAAAGATTTTGGGTTTATACAAAGTTTATGAGAAACTTGTATTTCCAAAGAAGTGAGTGGGAGCACTATAGAATTTCTGATGAGTATATGTTGTTGATATATTGTTAATCAGAAATGATGGAAAGCATATAGGGTTATTTGAAAAGTGTTTTTCAATAGAAAACCTGGATTAAGCTGCTTGAACATTGAGCATCAAGATCTATGAGGATAGATCAAAAACGCTAAATGGTACTTTCAAATGAGCACATACCTTGACATGATCTTGAAGGTGTTCAAGATGGATCAGTCAAAGAAGGAGTTCTTGCCTGAGTTGTAAGGTATGAAGTTAAGAGTTAAAGCTCGACCACGGCAGAAGAGAGAGAAAGGACGAAGGTCGTCCCCTATGCTTCAGACGTAGGCTCCATAGTATGCTATGCTGTGTACCGCTTGGGAAGTGTGCCTTGCCATGAGTCACTAAGGGGTACAAGAATAATCCAGAACGGATCATTGGACAGCGGTCAAAATTATCCTTAGAGGAATAAGGAAATGTTTTCGATTATGGAGGTGATAAAGAGTTCGCGTAAAGGGTTACGCCGATGCAAGCTTTAACACCTATCTGAATGACTCGAGTAGCAAACCGGATACGATAGTGGAGCAACCATTTGGAATAGCTCCAAATGGAGCGTGGAAGCAGCATTTACAATATGACCTAGAGATTTGAGAAATACATACGGATCTGAATGTTGCAGACCCGTTGACTAAAACCTCTCTCACAAGCAAAACATGATCAAACCCCAGAACTCATTGAGTCTTAATCACATGGTGATGTGAACTAGTTTAGTGACACTAGTAAACTCTTTGGATGTTGGTCACATGGCGATGTGACCTATCAGTGTTAATCACATGGCGATGTGAACTAGATTATTGACTCTAGTGCAAGTGGGAGACTGTTGGAAATATGCCCTAGAGGCAATAATAAATTAGTTATTATTATTATATTTCCTTGTTCATGATAATAATTTATTATCCATGCTATAATTGTATTGATAGGAAACTCAGATACATGTGTGGGTACATAGACAACACCATGTCCCTAGTAAGCCTCTAATTGACTAGCTCATTGATTAATAGATGGTTACGGTTTCCTGACCATGGACATTGGATGTCGTTGATAACGGGATCACATCATTAGGAGAATGATGTGATGGACAAGACCCAATCCTAAGCCTAGCACAAAGATCGTAGTTCAGTATGCTAAAGCTTTTCTAATGTTAAGTATCATTTCCTTAGACCATGAGATTGTGCAACTCCGGACACCGTAGGAATGCTTTGGGTGTACCAAACGCCACAACGAATCGGATGGCTATAAAGGTGCACTATGGGTATCTCCGAAAGTGTCTGTTGGGTTGGCACGAATCGAGATGGATTTGTCACTCCGTGTGACGGAGAGGTATCTCTGGCCCACTCGGTAGGACATCATCATAATGTGCACAATGTGACCAAGGGGTTGATCACGGATGATGTGTTACGAACGAGTAAAGAGACTTGCCGTAACGAGATTGACAAGGTATCGGCATACCGACGATCGAATCTCGGGCAAGTACAATACCGCTAGACAAAGGGAATTGCATACGGGATTGCTTGAATCCTTGACATCGTGGTTCATCCGATGAGATCATCGGGAACATGTGGGAGCCAACATGGGTATCCAGATCCCGCTGTTGGTTATTGACGGAGAACGCCTCTGGTCATATCAGATGGTTCCCGAACCCGTAGGGTCTACACACTTAAGGTTCGGTGACGCTAGAGTTGTTATGGGAAATAGTATGTGGTTACCGAAGGTTGTTCAGAGTCCCGGATGAGATCCCGGACATGACGAGGAACTCGGAATGGTCCTGAGGTGAAGATCGGTATATTGGACGAAGGGTATTGGAGTCCGGAATTGTTCCGGGGTACCGGTGATGACCACAAGGTCCGAAAGGGGTTTGGAGGCCCTGCAAGCTTTGGGGGTCCTTATGGGCCAAGGGAGAGGGCACATCAGCCCACTAAGGGCTGCGCGCCTCCCACCCCATCTCACATAACTGGAGAGGTGGGGCTCCACCCCTAGGGCAGCCACCCCTCCGGCTTGGGGGCAAGTTTCCTAGGGGTGGGGCGCCAAAACCCATCTAGGGTTTCCCTATGGCCGCCGCCCCTCCCCTAGGGAACCCTAGGCGCCCTCCTCGCTTCCCCTATATATAGTGAGAGAGAGAGAGAGAGGCAGCCGCTTCCTTCCCCGGGCGCAGCCCTCTCCTCCTCCAACACCTCCTCCTCCGTAGTGCTTGGCGGCCTCGCGGAGAACCACGAGCTCCATCACCACCATGCCGTCGGTTGTCTGGCGTTCTCCCTCAACTTCTCCTCTCCCTTGCTGGATCAAGAAGGAGGAGACGTCCCGGGCTGTACGTGTGTTGAACGCGGAGGCACCGTTGTTCGGTGCTTAGATCGGAATCAACCGCGATCTGAATCGTTGCGACTACGACTCCTTCATCCGTGTTCTTGTAACGCTTCCGCTTAGCGATCTTCAAGGGTATGAAGATGCTCATCCTCTCCCTCTCTTGTTGCTAGAATCTCCATAGGTTGATCTTGGTGATGCGTAGAAAATTTTGAATTTCTGCTACGTTCCCCAACAGTGTTGGCTTTTGTTTTTGTTTCATGGTAGTTGCAATTAGACCCTCGATCTACAACTAGGTGTTTCTGTCGGCCCAGTTGCAAGTCCACCCTTGACTCGTAACTCGGGGGTGTAGTATTTATAGTTGCCCTAATTGCAAGTCCACCCACGACTTGAAACTCGAGGAGTGTTGTCTTTTGTTTTTGTTTCATGGTAGTTACAATTAGACCATCAACACGGAACTATGGGTTTCTGTTGGCCCGGTTGCAAGTCCAACCTCGACTCGCAACTCGGGGGTTTGTTTTGGTTATCGCCTAGTTGCAAGTTCACCCTGACTTGCAACTTGAGGGATGTAGTTTTTTATTGCCCCGGTTGCAAGTCAACGATGTACTCGCAACTCGGGGATGTAGTTTTGTAGTTGCCCTAGTTGCAAGTCCACCCTTGACTCGTAACTCGAGGGGTGTTGTCTTTTATTCTTGTTTCATGGTAGTTGCAATTAGACCCTCGACCTGCAACTAGGGGTTTCTGTTGGATCAGTTGCAAGTTCATCCTCGACTCGCAACTCAGAGGAGGGGTGTTGTTTGTTTTCAAGTTGCAAGTCAATCATGTAATCGCAACTCGGGGTTGTAGTTTTCTAATTGCCCCAGTTGCAAGTCCACCGCCGACTCGCAACTCGAGGGTTGTAGTTTGTAATCACCCAGTTACAAGTCCACCACCGAATCGCAACTCGAGGGATGTAGTTTGTAATCGCCCCAGTTGCAACTCCACCCTAGACTCGCAACTTGGGGGTGTTGTTTTGGTTTTCACCCCAGTTGCAAGTCCACCCCCGACTTGCAACTTGTGGGATGTAGTTTGTAATCGCCCTAGTTGCAAGTCAATCATGTACTCGCAACTCGGGGATATAGTTTTGTAGTTGCCCTATTTGCAAGTCCACCCTCGACTCGCAACTCGGGGGTGTAGTTTTGTAGTTGAGATGCATGCCTTCATTTTCCCGGGATGGATACATCAAGTTGGAGGCCTTGTTTGATGTTGTGTCTATACTTCTTTTATTTTTCAAGTAGAAGAGTAATGCATTACCTTCTAAGTTTTAGAGAAGTTTTCATTCTTTTTTTTTGTGGTACACGTGTTTTTCTGGTGTATATAAGCTAGCTACCAGAATTAGCCTTTTTTCCTGGTGTGTATATATATATATATATATATATATATATATATATATATATATATATATATATATATATATATATATGTTTTGATGCTTGAGCCATGATGTCCAACTGAAACCTGTATGATGTACTGAACTTTGGTATGATTGCCCTCCTGAACCTGCATGCTGTACTGAAGTGTTATTCATAATTTTTTATTTCCTTTTATATAATTCATGTCTAATTGTCTATCATATACGATTGTCCAAACCATCCATCCATTTGTCACATCGGTATATAGAATGTTCCGAAATTTTCTGCTGAACCGTGAGGTACATGAAAGCTACTCCCTCCATTCCTAAATATTTGTCTTTCTAGCCATCTCAAATGAACTACAACATACGAATGTATGTAGACATGTTTTAGAGTGTAGATTCATTCATTTTGCTTCGTATGTAGTCACTTGTTAAAATCTCTAGAAAGACAATTATTTGGGAACGGAGGGAGTAGCTAGCTATGCATGCATGCACTGAGAGCACAGGTCTCAGTATCTGTTTTGTTTCTTGTATATGCACACATATACAAACTTCATCCGTTCCATGCATCATTCCAAAACCTGGAGAAGGTCCAGCCCAGGACTGAGCAAGCAAGCGATTGCTTCTCTAGATCGTGTGACACACAGGGACAAGGACAAGAAAGAAAAGCAGGGGGAGGAATAACGTGACCAACAACTAGAAAAGGATACAAGCAAACTTTTTCCTTGTGATGCCTAGATCTGTCGATGCAGCTCTTTTGAACAAAAAAACAAACAAAACAAATATAACCCTGGAGGCCCAACAACAGTTACATGGCCTAGCAACAATGACAAGGACTGTGTCAACACATCTGGAACGGGGCTGGGTGTAGCAGCGTCGATCTGGGCTGGACAAACAACGAGACAACCGACGGCAAAGGCAACGACACAGTCGGAAGGAAGCAAATGTAGTTAGCAATGTGAGGATTGTCTAAAAAAAGGCAACGTGAGGGCCACAAACAGGGGGTGATGTCATGTTAGATGTGAGATATTATCTCACATCTATCTGTGGTATAGACAGACTCGTGAAATAAATATACGCTCATACTCCTCCGTTCGAAAATAGATGACCGGATTTTGTACTAACTTTAGGTAGCACAAGGCAACATCCGGGCGTCGTGAACGCGTGTGGCCATTTTTAAAATTCATGAATATTTTTTCAAATTTGCAATTTTTAGGTCATCAACGTTTTTTACTATTTGCTGATGATTACTCCCTCGTTCAGTGCGGCATGCTTTATAGCTTAGAACCGGGGCTCCAAAAGCGTTTTGAGCAACACGGAGCATATGAGATGTTCGAAGAGCTGAAAATGGTTTTCCAAGCTCATGCCCGGGTCGAGAGATATGAAGTCTCCGACAAATTCTTCAGCTGTAAGATGGAGGAAAATAGTTCTGGCAGTGAGCACATACTCAAGATGTCTCGGTTGCACAACCGCTTGACTCAGCTGGGAGTTAATCTCCCGGATGACGCGGTCATTGACAGAATCCTTCAGTCGCTTCCACCGAGCTACAAGAGCTTTGTGATGAACTTCAATATGCAGGGGATGGAAAAGACCATTCCGAGGTATATTCAATGCTGAAATCAGCGGAGGTAGAGATCAAAAGGAACATCAAGTGTTGATGGTGAATAAAACCACTAAGTTCAAGAAAGGCAAGGATAAGAAGAACTTCAAGAAGGACGGCAAGGAGTTGCGGCGCCCGCAAGCCGCCACGGGAAGAAGTCAAACAATGGACCCAAGCACGAGACTGGTGCTTTTATTGCAAGGAAGTGGTCCTTTGAAGCGGAACTGCCCCAAGTACTTAGCGGACAAGAAGGCCGCAAAACCAAAGGTATATTTGATATACATGTAATTGATGTGTACCTTACCGTGCTCGTAGTAGCTCCGGGTATTTGATACCGGTGTGGTTGCTCATATTTGTAACTCAAAGCAGGAGCTGCGGAATAAGCGGAGACTGGCGAAGGACGAGGTGACGATGCGTGTCGGGAATGGTTCCAAGGTCGATGTGATCGCCGTTGGCACGCTACCTCTACATTTACCTACGGGATTAGTTTTAAACCTCAATAATTGTTATTTAGTACCAGCTTTGAGCATGAACATTGTATCTGGATCTCGTTTAATACGAGATGGCTACTCATTAAATCCGAGAATAATGGTTGTTCTATTTATATGAGGGATATGTTTTATGGTCATGCCCGATGGTCAATGGTTTATTCTTAATGAATCTCGAACGTGATGTTACACATATTCATAGTGTGAATACCAAAAGATGTAAAGTTGATAACGATAGTCCCACATACTTGTGGTAATCGCCACCTTGGTCACATTGGTGTCAAGCGCATGAAGAAGCTCCATGCTGATGGACTTTAGAGTCTCTCGATTATGAATCATTTGACACATGCTAACCATGCCTCATGGGCAAAATGACCAAGACTCCGTTCTCGGAACAATGGAGCGAGCAACCAACTTATTGGAAATCATACATACCGATGTGTGCGGTCCAATGAGCGTTGAGGCTCATGGAGGATATCGTTATGTTCTCACTCTCACCGATGACTTGAGTAGATATGGGTATGTCTACTTGATGAAACACAAGTCTGAGACCTTTGAAAAGTTCAAGGAATTTCAGAATGAGGTAGAAAATCAACGTGACCGAAAGATAAAGTTCTTACGATCATATCGTGGGGGAGAATATTTAAGTCACGAATTTGGTACGCACTTAAGGAAATGTGGAATCGTTTCACAACTCACGCGCTGGAACACCTCAACAGAATAAAGTGTGTCCGAACGTTGTAATCACACTTTATTGGATATGGTGTGATCTATGATGTCTCTTACCGATTTACCGCTATCATTTTGGGGATACACTCTAGAGACAGCTACATTCACTTTAAATAGGGCACCGTCTAAATCCTTTGAGACGACACCGTATGAATTATGGTTTGGAAAGAAACCTAAGCTGTCATTTCTAAAAGTTTGGGGATGTGATGCTTATGTCAAGAAACTTCAACCTGAAAAGCTCGAACCCAATTCGGAAAAATGCGTCTTCATAGGATACCCTAAGGAAACTATTGGGTATACCTTCTACTTAAAATCCGAAGGCAAGATTTTTGTTGCCAAGAACGGGTCCTTTCTGGAGAAAGAGTTTCTCTCGAAAGAATTAAGTGGGAGGAAAGTAGAGCTTGATGAAGTACTACCTCTTGAAACGGTAAGTAGCGCAACTCAGGAAGATGTTCTTGTGGTGCCTGCACCGACAAGCAAGGAGGTTAATGATGATGATCAAGATACTTCGGATCAAGCTCCTACTGAACTTCGAAGGTCCACAAGGACACGTTCCACACCAGAGTGGTACGGCAACCCTGTCTTGGAAATCATGTTGTTAGACAACGGTGAACCTTCGAACTATGAAGAAGCGATGGCAGGCCCAGATTCCAACAAATGGCTTGAAGCCATGCAATCCGAGATAGGATCCATGTATGAAAACAAAGTATGGACTTTGACAGACTTGCCCGATGATCGGCGAGCAATAGAAAACAAATGGATCTTTAAGAAGAAGACGGACGCAGATGGTAATGTTACCATATATAAAGCTCGACTTGTCGCTAAGGGTTATCGACAAGTTCAAGGGATTGACTACGATGGGACTTTCTCTCTCGTAGCAAAGCTGAAGTCCGTCCGAATCATGTTAGCAATTGCCGCATACTATGATTATGAGATATGGCAAATGAACGTCAAAACGGCATTCCTTAACGGCCATCTTAAGGAAGAACTGTATATGATGCAGCCAGAAGGTTTTGTCGACCCTGAGAATGCTAACAAGGTATGCAAGCTCCAGCGATCCATTTATGGGCTGGTGCAAGCATCTCGGAGTTGGAACATTCGCTTTGATGAGATGATCAAAGCGTTTAGTTTATGAGACTTATGGAGAAGCCTGCGTTTACAAGAAAGTGAGTGGGAGCTCAGAGCATTTCTCATATTATATGTAGATGACATACTTTTGATGGGAAATGATATAGAACTTTTGGACAGCATTAAGGCCTACTTGAATAAGTGTTTTTCAATGAAGGACCTTGGAGAAGCTGCTTACATATTAGGCATCAAGATCTATAGGGACAGATCAAGGCGCCTCATAGATCTTTCACAAAGCACGATACCTTGATAAGATATTGAAGAAGTTCAATATGGATCAGTCAAGAAAGGGTTCTTGCTGTATTGCAAGGTGTGAGATTGAGCTCGGCTCAATGCACGCACCACGGCAGAAGATAAAGAAGAGATGAGTGTCATCCCCATGCCTCAGCCATAGGGTCTATTATGTATGCCATGCTGTGTACCAGACTGACGTAAACCTTGCCGTAAGTTTGGTAGGAAGGTACCAAAGTAATCCCGCAAGGAACACCTTGCAATCCAAAGGCTAAGCCCCAATTCCGTAGGGTTGAACGGGAGGTGTTGCCGTAACAAGATTAAACGGTATTGGGATACCGACGATTCTTCAAAACGCTCTTGAAAAAATTTTCCGGGGAATCTCAGGGTTATGTAGATCATCCTAAATGTGGGAGAACTTATGATTGTTTGGTTTGAAAGGCCCTGGATTTTATTTCCCAACCCAGGGTCCCAACAAGGTTCGACGGTTTTATGGGTAGTTTCTTTTGCGAGTAAAGAACAAAATTCGGTGGTGGAGGGAAGTTTAATTTTGCCACTACCAAAGTTCCTATTTTGCTCCACCGGAGGGGTTGGGATGGGGGGCCCGGAGGGCCTTTCAAGGGCAGGGAACCAGTCACTGGGAATCCCCGGGCCCATGCGCCTAGGGTTGGGGAAAGGGGCCCTGCGGGGGAAGTCCCTGGCCCCCACTTTATTGAGGGCCGTTTTTATAAAAAGGGGCCAGGGGAAAAAAGGTGACCCCCCCAAATCCCCTTGGCTTCGGTGGTAGAAAACCCGCCAGGGCCCTTTGGAGCTTTTCAACCCCTCCACCCAATAAGGACGCCTCCCGTTTTTGAAGCGGAGGTGTTGTGTAGCAAAGGTTGGTGATTTGGAAACGGAAATGATTTAACCCGTCTTTGAAATTTCCGCCCTTTACAAGGGAGTAGATGTCCTTTTATTGTAATGAACTCATGATTGATTTTAAAGCATGAAAATTTTTATTTTCAACGAAAGGGCTATAGTAGGTTAGAGTTTTTTGCCGAGAAAAAATCTTTGGGACAGATGTTGAATTTCTTGATATAGTCATTTTGTTCAGCGGAGTGGGATAAGGGCCCCTTCAAGATGGAATTCCAAAGAAGCCTTATTGATATTGGCTACAGTCCTCTATTTATTGGGCATTTGATGGGGTTTATAAGGGTTTTGCAAATCCCTTGGTTTTACTTAAGAAAACGTTTGTAAATATTGAAAGGAAAACGCCCAAAGAGGAGCCTAACTTGTTTTTAGTTTTGTGGTGATTGGGTTGTTGTGCAATTATATGTATTTGAGATCATTTCTTGAATAAAATCAATTTTCAAAAAACCCAACCTAAATTTTAAATTGTATGATTTTCATTATTAACGAGAATTACTTTATTTTAAAACATATGTAAATTATTAGGGCTTATAAAATAAATTATTCATGGTTTGGGGAAAAATACATACCCCCAAATAATCAAAGGGCTTTTTTGGCCCCATTGACTCAATTGCAATTTTATTATTTTTTCATCTTTTTCTTAGCACAAAATAAATTTGGACCCCAAACCCTTCACTTCCTTTTTCCATTTTCATTTGTTTTTTTATTCAATGATTTTGATTCATCTTCATCTGCCATCTATTTTTTTTCAAAATCCTAAATTTTAAAATTTGTAAAATTTGGAAATTTTTCAACCCCTTTTTTTTTTTATTTTTTTCCCCATAAAGAAATAAAACCCCCCCCCCCCTCGCTTCACGCCAAGGTCAAGACACCAGAACGCCAAGGCCATCTTCAGGTTTTCGCCAAGTACCGTGGAGGTTGATGACCGCAAGTTCACCTACATACGCACGCACCACCGAACCCGAAACGCCAAGTACCCTTCGGATTGCCGAGTACCTCTACCGACGACCCGGACATCTACGAAAAACGTACCACGGCGCCAAGTTCGACTACCGCACGGTTACGTCAAGTTCATCTACGAAAATGAGTACAACTACCGCTGACATGCTTTTTCGCCAAGTACCTCTCGGATCCGGCTAAGTACCCCGATGATGTGTACCACTCATCGCCGACTCAAGACCCCGTGGACCTCGAACATCCACGGACATGAACGACTACTTCCCCCACGCGTGTACGACTACTTCCCTCGGCGATCATCGCGAGAACGCCTACTTACCTCTACGAAACGCTTCCGCTCAACGCACGCTCAAGGTATAACCACCGAGATGACCGACCGTGATCGAATCATCCTTGCGATGCCCTCTTTGCCATGCCACTGCTCCGCGGGAACCCGTAATCGGATCACCCAACCATCTTGCATGACTCGCCACGCCCACACTTTCCTTTGCACCGATATCTCAATCGAAGTTATCGGAACCGGAATGTTGCCGTGGCACCATTTCGTTGTCGCTGCCGTGGCACCTTTTTCGCTTCCGCCACGACGACTAATGCTTCATAACATGCTCATGTCAACTTTTATTAAAATTGCATAAAACTTGCACATGTCATCCAGATCATGATAACAACAATTAAAATGTTTAAAATTGTTGTTTGCAATAATTTGCTTAAATGCCATGCTAAAATGATTTATTTCATAACTTAATAACCGTAGCTCGGATTTAAATAAATTATATATGTAAATGGGGTGGAAAAAATGCCTAGTTTAACTTGGTATACTTTATTTGCATGTTTAACAACATTAAAATTGTGTTTAGGGCAGATCAGTTCCAAATCAAAAATATGCATATGAGGTTTTACCGGAATTGTTGTTTGTTGTTTCGGCCTCATTTAATCTTGCCTAAATAGTTAGTTTCATATGCTCCACCCTCTTGCCATGTTTAACAACATTTAATATTGTTGTGTACCTAACCGAGAGAAAACTAAATAATTGATGTGGTGTTTCGTCAATATACAACTCGTTGCATATTGAGCTCCACTTAATTTGTGGTATTGTTTGTTGCACTTTGCCATGCCATGCTATTTAAACCGGACATGCATCATACTTGTTTGTGCATCATGTCATGTTTATGTGATGGTTGTTTACTATGATGTTTGCTTCTTTCCGGTTGCTTCTCTCGTTAGCTTCGGTTCCGTTCGGAGTTGTGAGGATTCGCTCGACCACGTCCGCTTGTCTTCTTCATGGACTTGATCTTCTTCATTGCGGGATTTCGTGCAAGATGACCATACCTCGAAATCACTTCTATCTTTGCTTGCTAGATGCTCGCTCTTTGCTATGCCTATGCTACGATGCCACCACTTGCTATATCATGCCTCCCATGTTGCCATGTCAAGCCTCTAACCATCCTTTCCTAGCAAACCGTTGTTTGGCTATGTTACCGCTTTGCTCAGCCCCTCTTATAGCGTTGTTAGTTGCGGTGAAGATGAAGGTTGTTCCTTGTTGAACATGGAGATGTTGTTCCTTGTTGGAACATGTTTACTTGTTGGGATATCACAATATATCTTATTTATTTAACGCATCTATATACTTGGTAAAGGGTGGAAGGCTCGGCCTTATGCCTGGTGTTTTGTTCCACTCTTGCCGCTTCTAGTTTCCGCCATATCGGTATTATGTTCCCGGATTTTGCGCCCCTAACGGTCGGGTGATTTATGGGACCCCTTGACAGTTCGCTTTGAATAAGACTTTTCCAAAGAAGGCCCAACATTGGTTTTACCATTTGCCTCACCTGTGCCCTTTTTCCCTTGGGTTTTGAGCCCGAGGGTCATCTTTATTTTAGCCCCCGGCCAGTGCTCCTTCGAGTGTTGGTCCGAACCGAGCAACCTGCTGGGCCACCACGGGCAACTCGAGGGTTGGTTTTACTCGTAGCTTGACTTATCCGTGTGCCTCGAGACCGAGGTACGTGCGACTCCTATCAGGATTTGTCGGCACATCCGGCGGCTTTGCTGGTCTTGTTTTATTGCTGTCGAAATGTCTTGTAGCCGGATTCCGAGACTGATCGGGTCTTCCCGGGAGAAGGAATATCCTTCGTTGATCGCGAGAGCTTATCATGGGTTGTTGGGACACCCCGCAGGTATTATCTTTCAAAGCTGTGCCCGCATGTTATGTGGCAGATGGGAATTTGTTAATGTCCGTTGTAGAAAACCCGAAGTTGATCTTAATTAAAACACATCAACGCAAGGTGTAACCGTGATGGTCTCTTCTCGTGAGTCCTCGAAGTGAACACGGTGTTGGAGTTATGCTTGACGAGGTTGTTCTAGGATCACTTCTTGATCATAGTTGTTCGACCATGCTTTTGCCTTCTTCTTCGCTCTCATTTGCGATGGTAGCCACCATATATGCTAGTCGCTGCTGCAGCTCCACCTCACTACCCTGTCCTACCTTTAAGCTTAAATAGTCTTGATCTCTGGTGTGAGATTGCTGAGTTCCCGTGACTCACAGATACTTCCAAAACCAGTTTGCGTGTGCCAATGAAACCGCAGGTGACGATCCGAGCTCAAGGAGGAGCTCGATGAAGATCTTGTTCATTGTGTTGTTTCGCTTCAGTTGATCAAGAGTGGAGCTCAGTTGGGACGATCGGGGATCTGTGTAGCATTTGGGGTAGTCTCCTTTTATTTTGGTTCCGTAGTCGGACCATGATTGTATCTGTATGATGTAATGCTTTACTCATGTATTGTGTGAAGTGGCGATTGTAAGCCAACTATGTATCTCTTTCCCTTATGTATTACATGGGTTGTGTGAAGATTACCTCACTTGCGACATTGCTTTCAGTGCGGTTATGCCTCTAAGTCGTGCTTCGACACGTGGGAGATATAGCCGCATCGAGGGCGTGACAAGTTGGTAATCAGAGCCTTCCCCGACTTAGGAGCCCCCCTACTTGATTGTTTGTTGGCGTTGTTGTGTCTAGAACGGAAAATGTTTTGAGTCTTAGGATTATATATATCGGAGAGTAGGATTCTTTTTACTCCTCGGTCCCTTCGCCGCTCCGGTGAGGTATCCCGACGAGAGTTTTGACTTTCTCTCCTCAAATTTCACTAAATTTTTTTTAGGATCACGCTGGTATCTTGGAATCGTTCGATGGTTTTGTGACGAGAACATTGTTCTTGGTGCCTCCCGACATTTAGGGGTTGTGGCAGTGTCCCGGGAGTTGAGCTCCGAGGTGTTGTCGCCACAATTTTATCGCTCGCGATTTCGAATACCGAGTTCGCCGACATCGAAAATCTCTTTTATGCAGTTGTTGGTGAGATAACCTCGATAACCCAAGATCGGGCGAGCTCGAGAGTATTGCCATGACTCGTATAATGGATGCTTTTCAAGGTCGAGGTACACGATTTCGAAGGTTTCTTGGTTATGTGTTGAAGGATGGATACAATTGGATCTAGGTATTGTTAGTTTGGGTGATATATTTTGTGTCCCTGTATCCCCAACACCGATTGCATAACCAGAAAGTTTCGGAGTTTATAGGTGGGAATTCAAGTAGCTCCTAGAATATCTTTCCGATGATGCATGATATGGGATTGGGTAAATCTCTATCATATGTATTTGTTCCGCTTATTCGCAAGCCAAATCCTTTGTTTTTTGTTCCGTTTTGTGGTATTCAAGTTGCTTCAATGCCAAGTGTTGATTCCATACCTTTCCTAAATGGTGTTCTCATATTGCTATGTGAATACTAATCCTTCTTGATCACTGAGCTTGTCATGTCAATTCTTTTCTCAACCGTGTGCTTCTCTTCAAGTGGATCCGATCATTCCAACATTCGCAAGATCAATTCTAAGCTTTTTCTCAACGGTGTTCGTTTCATCCGACCTAAGTTGCCTTTGTTTTCCCGCCCTCCCACCCTTTTTCTTCAAGGACTCAGATTTCTTAATCAAGTATCCATTTTGTTGAGTGAAGTTTCTTCATTATTTTCCTTTAATGTTTTACCCGGTGATTTCTCATGAAGATTCTAACGGAGCTTCAAGTTTATCATTTGTCATTCTTTTCTTCTCCAGTGGATTAAATTCAAGCTTTGTCGATCATATCTTTCCTTGTTTCAAATGTTTTCTCATGCCGGTGCACCTCTTAATCATCCACTTATCGCTATTTAATTGTTCCGGAGTGTTGAAGATATCTCAGAAGATTCGTGTTTCCATTCTTAATCCGTTCAAACTATTTCAAGATTGTTATCTCATTCAAGCCATTTAATTCTACCGGTGCAATATCTATTTCAAACAATTGTTCAACGGTGGTTCTTTTGAGTGGGCCCTAACCCACAGGTCTTTTCCCAGGATCTTACCTAACTCTTCTAATTTTTCAAGAGCTATTCCCAAATTCATTGCAAAGTTTGACGTAATAATGAGTTATCATCAGTCAAATGTCTTTCTCCAAGATCTTTCAAATTATCTTCATCGTTGGTTCAACCTTTCTAATTTTCATTCCGAAGTGTCTCAACAATTCATGGTGGTGTTTCTCGTCGTCATTCTCGAATTTTGAAGACTGAAGAAGAGTTTCTCTTAAATCTTGCTCCATTCTCTTCAAGATTCATGGTTCTAGCTTCGTGCCATCCTCATAATTGTTTTGATTGTGAGAATTCTTTTCATCCATCCGGAGCATTTCAGGAGTCTTTTCAGTTTGATTCTCCGGAGCCCATCATCTCAGAATTATTCATTCCAGCTTTCAGCTCTCGTTCTCCAAATCTTATCGGTGCATCGTTCAAGTATTCTCTAGTCAGATTGTCATCTCTTCAATCTCTTATATCTAAATTCTCTCAAGCATCTTCGTTCTTTTCTAATTCTTCCCGGTGATTCGTTCTCTTTTCTTCATTCATTCTCAATTATTACGGCGGTTTGTTCGAGATTCCTCTTCCTATGTTCTCATATTTATTTATTCGTTGTTTCAATCCTACCGGTGGTTCGTTCAAGAGTTCTCTTCCTTCGTTATCATATAGACTCATTCGTTCTTTCCAATCCTACCGGTGGTTCGTTGAAGACCTTCCCAAGTTTGCGCCATATCTATCTTAATCCTTTCTACGGGAATAAGTAGTATGCCAAATCCGTTGCTTGTCATCAATCTAAATTGGTGAAGGATACGCATAACATAATTCTTGTTCTTGTTGCATCCAAGTGATTGATTCATTCTTCCGGAGTTTGTAATGGTATCAATTTCTCAGTTCTAAGTTGTTCATCTCTTCTTTCCGGAGTTTGTTCATCATATCACAATTTCGGTCCGAGGTGCTTCATCTTTTCTTTCCGGAGTTCCAAGTTTTCTCGGCTATATCATTTCAAAGCTTCATCTTATCACTGCAAGGCTTCACCTTGTGTTTTCAGCTTCTCTTTCTTTCTATCATCCTTTTATTACCGGAGTTCTTCATGGAGGCTCTACATGATGGTTCGTCAAGGATTCTTTTCATTCTTCAATTGTTCATCAAGATTTCTCTCGGAGTTAAGATCCATCAAGCCATACTTCAAAATAAACATGGTTCCAACACATGTTTCGTTTTGAGGCGTTCAAGCATTCTTCATCTTGCATTCCAAAGTGCAATGCTCTCTATCTTATCTTTTGAGATGGTGTTATGTCATTGTTGATAATTTTCCTTCGCGTTTCATGATTCACAGATTTTTAAGAGTGACATATTTAAATCCATCATTTTATCTTTGTTCATGAGATATTTAAATCCATCAATCTCTTCATTGGAGTTGTCTTGGGCTATATTTCACCTAAAGCTTTCCCTAAGGATTGTTGCTATTTATGGTGCTTATAAAGGACCCAAGTTCTTCATTTGTCCTCTCGTGAAATAAGTTTTCGTCTCCTTGTTGATATCAATCCAATCGTTTGTTTCCGTTGGTGGCAGAAGCTCACCTCATAATGTTGAGATGTTTCCATAAGTCCACTACAAGGTTATTCTTTTCGTTGTTGGTTTTCCAACAACTCCGTTCTATCCTTTTTTTAAGGGTGCTTTCCAAACTCATTTGTGGTAGAAGTTGTCATTTTCTTCTCCATTCCTTAATTCCAATGATCTATCTTCTATTATTTCTTCCGGAGGCATTGTGATGTTGCTCTCTTCGTCCCATCATCTCGTTTTGCCAAGATTATATTCTTTTCTTGCTTATCCATTTAACCAGAGTGCGGTCTGAAATCTTTCTTACCCCTTGTGCCATTTTTTTTCAATAGTTCCAGAGGCAGTGTGTTGTTGATTTCATCAAGTATCATCCTATCTTCTCAAGGTCATGTTCAATTCCTTCCATTTACAATCGGAGTGCTGCCAAAATTATATCATTCTTGTTCATTCTTATCTCGTTTCAACCGGAGTGGTTTCGAATTCTATCTTGTCCTTTAAACTCTTGATTCATGTCTTTGCAACCTTCAAGTTCTCGTAATATTCCTTGTTCCTCTTTTCTAACGGATTGTTTGCAATCTCGTTCATCTCTGTTGTACTCTTTCTTTTAAATTGCTCAACCTCTCAAGGTTCGTTGGTTTCACTCTTTTGTCAAAGAAGCAACTTAGTTTTACCTCTTTCTTCTTTCGTTTTTCTATCCGGTGCCATCCTAGATCTCGGGACGAGATCCTCTCGTAGTGGTGGAGTGTTGTGACGCCCCAAGACCGGAGCTTCAGTTGCCTTCCAGGGTTTCCGAGTTTTGTCGTGTGATTTGTTTTGTTTGTGCATTCATCATGTCATCTCTTGCATTGCGTCATCTCATCATGCCATCATATCTTTAATTTTCAAAAACTCAACTAAATAAATTGTATGGATTTTTCGATCCATTTAAATCGAGGGAAGGTTGACTTCTCTTTATAACATATCGTCCCATTATTAGGGAGCTATAATAAATTATTCCATTGTTTTGGAATCACCATAACCCACTTGCAAAATAAATCCCATGCCTTTTCTACTCCGAGTTGACCTCAAAACCTTGCCAATATTATTTCATCATTTTCTGGAGCTCCACCAAAAATCTCAACATTTTTGGACCTTCCCAAACCTCACTTCCTATTCAAATCATTTGAATTTAATTCAAATGAGTTTGAATTTACATCTTGCAATCTTGCCACTTCTATTTTTCTGTGGTCATGCTTATTTTTATGAGTCCAGGAAAATTGTCCTCGTTCCCAAATTCTTTCCCTAACCCTCTCTTTCTTTTTGTCTCTCTATTTTTTCTTTTCGTTAAGTATAAGAGAGAGAGGTAAGCCCAGTCTGCCTCCTGGGCCTCCCAACCTCCCGCAGGCCCATCCATCCTCCCAAGGCCCGGCTGCCCCAGCAGAACCCTAGCCCCTCGCTCAGCCCGATCCCCATCTCCTCGATCCCTCCTGCTTCCCTCGCGCCGCCACCCCTCGTCCTTCCCGATCCACCTCATCTCCCTCGATCTCTCCCTCCTGCGCGCCACTTGCCCAATCCCGCTCGTCCCTGCAAGGCCCGGCGAGTCGCCCGCGCCAAGGCCTCCCATGGCGCCTGCAACCATGCCTCCGCTGCAACCCCCATCGCCAGCCTCGCCGTGCCTCCTTGGTCCTCCCTTGCTCCCCGCTCCGCCTCGCCGGAGAAGAGGGCAGGCCGAGCCCTCGGCCTCCTCGCCGCCGTCGTGCCATCCTCTCAGCCTCCTGCGCCGTGCCCCTCCTCCGCCTCGCCTCCTCCTCACCTTGTCACCTCGCCCGCGCCCCACTTCTCCACCTCTCTGAGCTCCGTCCGCTGGCCACCGGGCAGCTGCTGGCTGCAGCCCCGCGCCTCGCCTCCCTTGCTAGCCAGAGCTCGCCCCGAGCTCGGCCAACTCCAGCGCCCCTGCCTTGTCTCCCATCCTCCCAACCGCCTCGCCCCGTCCCGCTGCCCCCTCCTCGTCGCCTCCGCGCCACCAGCCAGCCCACGGAGTCGCCCGCCCGCCAGATCTGGCTGTGCCTCGCCAGGTCCTCCCCGCGGCTCCGTCGCCCTGCAGCCCCTTGGCCCGTCCTCGCATCTCCGACCTCGCCACCATCGACCCGCAGGAGCTCCGCCTCCTGCTTCACGCCAAGGCCAAGACACCAGGAACGCCAAGGCCATCTTCAGGTTTTCGCCAAGTACCTGGAGGTTGATGACCCGCAAGTTCACCTACATACGTGCACGACCACCGAACCCGAAACGCCAAGTACCCTTCGATTGCCGAGTACCTCTACCGACGACCCGGACATCTACGAAAAACGTGTACCACGGCGCCAAGTTCGACTACCGCACGGTTACGTCAAGTTCATCTACGAAAATGAGTACAACTACCGTTGACATGCTTTTCGCCAAGTACCTCTCGGATCCGACAAGTACCCCGATGATGTGTGTACCACTACTGTCGACCCTCGAAGACCCCGTGGACCTCGAACATCCACGGGACATGAACGACTACTTCCCCTACGCCGTGTACGACTACTTCCCTCGGCGATCATCGCGAGAACGTCTACTTACCTCTACGAAACGCTTTCCGCCCCGAACGCACGCTTCGAAGGTATAACCACCGAGATGACCGACCGTGATCGAATCATCCTTGCGATGCCCTCTTTGCCATGCCACCGCTCCGTGGGAACCCGTAATCGGGATCACCCCACCATCTTGCATGACTCGCCACGCCCACACTTTCCTTTGCACCGATATCTCAATCGAGTTATCTCGAACCGGAATGTTGCCGTGGCACCATTTCCGTTGTCGCTGCCGTGGCACCTTTTTCGCTTCCGCCACGACGACTAATGCTTCATAACATGCTCATGTCAACTTTTATTAAAATTGCATAAAACTTGCACATGTCATCCAGATAATGATAACAACAATTAAAATGTTTAAAATTGTTGTTTGCAATAATTTGCTTAAATGCCATGCTAAAATGATTTATTTCATAACTTAATAACCGTAGCTCGGATTTAAATAAATTATATATGTAAATGGGGTGGAAAAAATGCCTAGTTTAACTTGGTATACTTTATTTGCATGTTTAACAACATTAAAATTGTGTTTAGGGCAGATCAGTTCCAAATCAAAAATATGCATATGGGGTTTTACCGGAATTGTTGTTTGTTGTTCCGGCCTCATTTAATCTTGCCTAAATAGTTAGTTTCATATGCTCCACCCTCTTGCCATGTTTAACAACATTTAATATTGTTGTGTACCTAACCGAGAGAGAACTAAATAATTGATGTGGTGTTTCGTCAATATACAACTCGTTGCATATTGAGCTCCACTTAATTTGTGGTATTGTTTGTTGCACTTTGCCATGCCATGCTATTTAAACCGGACATGCATCATACTTGTTTGTGCATCATGTCATGTTTATGTGATGGTTGTTTACTATGATGTTTGCTTCTTTCCGGGTTGCTTCTCTCGTTAGCTTCGGTTCCGTTCCGGAGTTGTGAGGATTCGTTCGACTACGTCCGTTTGTCTTCTTCATGGACTTGATCTTCTTCATTGCGGGATTTCAGGCAAGATGACCATACCCTCGAAATCACTTCTATCTTTGCTTGCTAGATGCTCGCTCTTTTGCTATGCCTATGCTACGATGCCGACCACTTGCTATATCATGCCTCCCATGTTGCCATGTCAAGCCTCTAACCATCCTTTCCTAGCAAACCGTTGTTTGGCTATGTTACCGCTTTGCTCAGCCCCTCTTATAGCGTTGTTAGTTGCAGGTAAAGATGAAGTTTGTTCCTTGTTGGAACATGGAGATGTTGTTCCTTGTTGGAACATGTTTACTTGTTGGGATATCACAATATATCTTATTTATTTAATGCATCTATATACTTGGTAAAGGGTGGAAGGCTCGGCCTTATGCCTGGTGTTTTGTTCCACTCTTGCCGCCTCTAGTTTCCGTCATATCGGTATTATGTTCCCGGATTTTGCGTCCCTAACGCGGTCGGGTGATTTATGGGACCCCTTGACAGTTCGCTTTGAATAAGACTTTTCCAAAGAAGGCCCAACATTGGTTTTACCATTTGCCTCACCTATGCCCTTTTTCCTTGGGTTTCCTGAGCCCGAGGGTCATCTTTATTTTAGCCCCCGCCGCCGGTGCTCCTTCGAGTGTTGGTCCGAACCGAGCAACCTCTTGGGGCCACCACGGGCAACTCGAGGGTTGGTTTTACTCGTAGCTTGACTTATCCGGTGTGCCCCGAGACCGAGGTACGCGACTCCTATCAGGATTTGTCGGCACATCCGGCGGCTTTGCTGGTCTTGTTTTATTGCTGTCGAAATGTCTTGTAGCCGGATTCCGAGACTGATCGGGTCTTCCTGTGGAGAAGGAATATCCTTCGTTGATCGCGAGAGCTTATCACGGGCTGTTGGGACACCCCTGCAGGGTATTATCTTTCAAAGCCGTGCCCGCGGTTATGTGGCAGATGGGAATTTGTTAATGTCCGTTGTAGAAAACCCAAGTTGATCTTAATTAAAACACATCAACGGCGTGTGTAACCGTGATGGTCTCTTCTCGCGGAGTCCGGGAAGTGAACACGGTGTTGGAGTTATGCTTGACGAGGTTGTTCTAGGATCACTTCTTGATCATAGTTGTTCGACCGTGCTTTTGCCTCTCTTCTCTCGCTCTCATTTGCGTATGGTAGCCACCATATATGCTAGTCGCTTGCTGCAGCTCCACCTCACTACCATGTCCTACCTTTAAGCTTAAATAGTCTTGATCTCATGGTGTGAGATTGCTGAGTCCCCGTGACTCACAGATACTTCCAAAACCAGTTTGCGGTGCCAATGAAACCGTGCAGGTGGCGCATCCGAGCTCAAGGAGGAGCTCGATGAAGATCTTGTTCATTGTGTTGTTTCGTTTGATTGATCAATAGTGGAGCCAGTTGGGACGATCGGGGATCCTGTAGCATTTGGGGTAGTCTTCTTTTATTTTGGTTCCGTAGTCGGACCTTGATTGTATCTGTATGATGTAATGCTTTACTCATGTATTGTGTGAAGTGGCGATTGTAAGCCAACTATGTATCTCTTTCCCTTATGTATTACATGGGTTGTGTGAAGATTACCTCACTTGCGACATTGCTTTCAATGCGGTTATGCCTCTAAGTCGTGCTTCGACACGTGGGAGATATAGCCGCATCGAGGGCGTGACAATGATTCCTCACAATAATTTCAAGAAAGTGTTCCCCCTAACTGTGCACCGTTGCGAAGGTTCGTTGTTTCGAAGCACCACGTGATGATCGGGTGTGATAGATCCTAACGTTCGAATACAACGGGTGTAAGCCAGATTTACACACGCAATACACTTAGGTTGACTTGACGAGCCTAGCATGTACAGACATGGCCTCGGAACACGGAAGACCTAAAGGTCGAGCATGAGTCGTATAGAAGATACGATCAACATGGAGATGTTCACCGACGTCGACTAGTCCGTCTCACGTGATGATCGGACACGGCCTAGTTGACTCGGATCATGTTTTACTTAGATGACTAAAGGGATGTCTAATCTGAGTGGGAGTTCATTAAATAATTTGATTAGATGAACTTAATTATCATGAACTTAGTCTAAAATCTTTACAATATGTCTTGTAGATCAAATGGCCCACGTTACCCTCAACTTCAACGCGTTCCTAGAGAAAACCAAGCTGAAAGATGATGGCAACAACTATACGGACTGGGTCCGGAACCTGAGGATCATCCTCATAGCTGCCAAGAAAGATTATGTCCTAGAAGCACCGCTAGGTGAAGCACCAATCCCAGAGAACCAAGATGTTATGAACGCTTGGCAGTCTCGTGCTGATGATTACTCCCTCGTTCAGTGCGGCATGGCTCCAAAAGCGTTTTGAGCAACATGGAGCATATGAGATGTTCGAAGAGCTGAAAATGGTTTTCCAAGCTCATGCCCGGGTCGAGAGATATGAAGTCTCCGACAAGTTCTTCAGCTGTAAGATGGAGGAAAATAGTTCTGTCAGTGAGCACATACTCAAGATGTCTGGGTTGCACAACCGCTTGACTCATCTGGGAGTTAATCTCCCGCATGATGCGGTCATTGACAGAATCCTTCAGTCGCTTCCACCGAGCTACAAGAGCTTTGTGTTGAACTTCAATATGCATGGGATGGAAAAGACCATTCCTGAGGTATATTCAATGATGAAATCAGCGGAGGTAGAGATCAAAAAGGAACATCAAGTGTTGATGGTGAATAAAACCACTAAGTTCAAGAAAGGCAAGGGTAAGAAGAACTTCAAGAAGGACGGCAAGGAGTTGCGCGCCCGTAAGCCGATTCGGGAAGAAGTCAAACAATGGACCCAAGCACGAGACTCGAGTGCTTTTATTGCAAGGGAAGTGGTCACCGAAGCGGAACTGCCCCAAGTACTTAGCGGACAAGAAGGCCGGCAAAACCAAAGGTATATTTGATATACATGTAATTGATGTGTACCTTACCGATTGCTCGTAGTAGCTCCCGGTATTTGATACCGTGCGGTTGCTCATATTTGTTACTCAAAGCGGGAGCTGCGGAATAAGCGGAGATCGGCAAAGGACGAGGTCACGATGCGGCGTCGGGAATGGTTCCAAGGTCGATGTGATCGCCGCCGGCACGCTACCTCTACATTTACCTACGGGATTAGTTTTAAACCTCAATAATTGTTATTTAGTACCAGCTTTGAGCATGAACATTGTATCCGGATCTCGTTTAATACGAGATGGCTACTCATTTGAATCCGAGAATAATGGTTGTTCTATTTATATGAGAGATATGTTTTATGGTCATGCCCCGATGGTCAATGGTTTATTCTTAATGAATCTCGAACGTGATGTTACACATATTCATAGTGTGAATACCAAAAGATGTAAAGTTGATAACGATAGTCCCACATACTTGTGGCACTGCCGCCTTGGTCACATTGGTGTCAAATGCATGAAGAAGCTCCATGATGATGGACTTTTAGAGTCTCTCGATTATGAATCATTTGACACATGCGAACCATGCCTCATGGGCAAAATGACCAAGACTCCGTTCTCCGGAACAATGGAGCGAGCAACCAACTTATTGGAAATCATACATCTTGATGTGTGCGGTCCAATGAGCGTTGAGGCTCATGGAGGATATCGTTATGCTCTCACTCACCGACGACTTGAGTAGATATGGGTATGTCTACTTGATGAAACACAAGTCCGAGACCTTTGAAAAGTTCAAGGAATTTCAGAATGAGGTAGAGAATCAATGTGACCGAAAGATAAAGTTCTTACGATCAGATCGTGGGGGAGAATATCTAAGTCACGAATTTGGTACGCACTTAAGGAAATGTGGAATCGTTTCACAACTCACGCTACCGAACACCTCAAGCAGAACGGTGTGTCAGAACGTCGTAATCACACTTTATTGGATATGGTGCGATCTATGATGTCTCTTACCGATTTACCGCTATCATTTTGGGGATACGCTCTAGAGACAGCTATGTTCACTTTAAATAGGGCACCGTCTAAATCCTTGAGACGACACCGTATGAATTATGGTTTGGCAAGAAATCTAAGCTGTCGTTTCTAAAAGTTTGGGGATGTGATGCTTATGTCAAGAAACTCCAACCTGAAAAGCTCGAACCCAAGTCGAAAAAATGCGTATTCATAGGATACCCTAAGGAAACCATTGGGTATACCTTCTACTTAAGATCCGAAGGCAAGATCTTTGTTGTTAAGAACGGGTCCTTTTCGAGAAAGAGTTTCTCTCGAAAGAATTAAGTGGGAGGAAAGTAGAGCTTGATGAAGTATTGCCTCTTGAAACGGTAAGTAGCGCAACTCAGGAAGATGTTCCTGTGGTGCCTGCACCGACAAGAGAGGAGGTTAATGATGATGATCAAGATACTTCGGATCAAGCTCCTACTGAACTTCAAAGGTCCACAAGGACACGTTCCGCACCAGAGTGGTATGGCAACCCTGTCTTGGAAATCATGTTGTTAGACAACGGTGAACCTTCGAACTACGAAGAAGCGATGGCGGGCCAGATTCTAACAAAGTATGGACTTTGACAGACTTGCCCGATGATCGGCGAGCAATAGAAAACAAATGGATCTTTAAGAAGAAGACGGACGCGGATGGTAATGTTACCATATATAAAGCTCGACTTGTCGCTAAGGGTTATCAACAAGTTCAAGAGATTGACTACGATGAGACTTTCTCTCCCATAGCGAAGCTGAAGTCCGTCCGAATCATGTTAACAATTGCCACATACTATGATTATGAGATATGGCAAATGGATGTCAAAACGGCATTCCTTAACGGCCATCTTAAGGAAGAACTGTATATGATGCAGCCGGAAGGTTTTGTCGACCCTGAGAATGCTAACAAGGTATGGAAGCTCCAGCGATCCATTTATGGGCTGGTGCAAGCATCTCGGAGTTGGAACATTCGCTTTGATGAGATGATCAAAGCGTTTGGGTTTATGTGGACTTATGGAGAAGCCTGCGTCTACAAGAAAGTGAGTGGAAGCTCTATATCATTTCTCATATTATATGTAGATGACATACTTTTGATGGGAAATGATATAGAACATTTGGACAACATTAAGGCCTACTTGAATAAGTGTTTTTCAATGAAGGACCTTGGAGAAGCTGCGTACATATTAGGCATCAAGATCTATAGGGATAGATCGAGACGCCTCATAGGTATTTCACAAAGCACATACCTTGATAAGATATTGAAGAAGTTCAATATGGATCAGTCCAAGAAAGGGTTCTTGCTCAGTATTGCAAGGTGTGAGATTGAGCTCGGCTCAATGCCCGACCACGGCAGAAGATAAAGAAGAGATGAGTGTCATCCCTATGCCTCAGCCATAGGGTCTATTATGTATGCCATGCTGTGTACCAGACCTGATGTAAACCTTGTTGTAAGTTTGGTAGGAAGGTACCAAAGTAATCCCGGCAAGGAACACTGGACAGCGGTCAAGAACATCCTAAAGTACCTGAAAAGGACTAAGGATATGTTTCTCGTTTATGAAGGTGACGAAGAGCTCATAGTAAAGGGTTACGTCAACGCTAGCTTCGACACATATCTGGATGACTCTAAGTCACATACCGGATACGTGTATATTTTGAATTGTGGGGCAGTAAGCTGGTGCAGTTGCAAGCAAAGCGTCGTGGCGGGATCTACATGTGAAGCAGAGTACATGGCAGCCTTGGAGGCAGCGCATGAAGCAATATGGGTGAAGGAGTTCATCACCGACCTAGGAGTCGTACCCAATGCGTCGGGGCCGATCGCACTCTTCTGTGACAACACTAGAGCTATTGCACTTGCCAAGGAGCCTAGGTTTCACAAGAAGACCAGGCACATCAAGCGTCGCTTCAACTCCATACGTGAAAATGTTCAAGATGGAGACATAGATATTTGTAAAGTACATACGGATCTGAATGTAGCAGATCCGTTGACTAAACCTCTCCCTAGAGCAAAACATGATCAACACCAGAACGCTATGGGTGTTCGATTCATCACAATGTAACTAGAATATTGACTCTAGTGCAAGTGGGAGACTGTTGGAAATATGCCCTAGAGGCAATAATAAAATGGTTATTATTTTATTTCTTTGTTCATGATAATAGTCTGTTATTCATGCTATAACTGTGTTATCCGGAAATCGTAATACACGTGTGAATACATAGACCACAACATGTCATTAGTAAGCCTCTAGTTTACTAGCTCGTTGATCAACAGATAGTCATGGTTTCCTGACTATGGACATTGGATGTCATTGATAACGGGATCACATCATTAGGAGATTGATGTGATGGACAAGACCCAATCCTAAGCATAGCTCAAAGATCGTGTAGTTCATTTAGCTAGAGCTTTTCCAAGTGTCAAGTATCATTTCCTTAGACCATGAGATTGTGCAACTCCGGATACCGTAGGAGTGCTTTGGGTGCCAAACGTCACAACGAATCGGGTGACTATAAAGGTACACTACGGTATCTCCGAAAGTGCTGTTGGGTTGTACGAATCGAGACTGGGATTTGTCACTCCGTATGACGGAGAGGTATCTCTGGGCCCACTCGGTAATGCATCATCATAATGAGCTCAATGTGACCAAGAGTCTGGTCACGGGATCATGCATTACGGTACGGGATCATGAATCCTCGACATCGTGGTTCATCCGATGAGATCATCGAGGAGCATGTGGGAGCCAACATGGGTATCCAGATCCCGCTGTTGGTTATTGACCAGAGAGGCGTCTCGGTCATGTCTCGCATGTCTCCGAACCGTGAGGGTCTACACACTTAAGGTTCGGTGACGCTAGGGTTATTAGGAAGACTTGTATGTGATTACCGAATGTTGTTCAGAGTCCCGGATAAGATCCCGGATGTCACGAGGAGTTCCGGAATGGTCCGGAGGTGAAGATTTATATATGGGAAGTTGTCATATGGTCACCGGAAAGGTTCGGGGGCATATCGGTATTGTACCGGGGCCACCCGAGGGGTTCCGGGGGTCCACCGGGAGGAGCCACCTCTCTCGGAGGGCCTCATGGGCCGTAGTGGGCAGGGAACCAGCCCCTAGAGGGCTGGGCGCATCCCCCCTTGGGCCCATGCGCCTAGGGTTGGGGGGGAAACCCTAGTGGGGCGCCCCCCTTGCTTGGGGGTAAGCCCCTCCCTTGGCCGCCCCCCATCTAGATCTCATCTAGAGGGGCCGCCCCTCCCCTTCCCCTATAAATAGAGGGGCGAGGGAGGCTGCATACAACATCCAAGGCGCAGCCCTCCCTCCCAACACCTCTCCTCCTCCGCTAAGAGCTTGGTGAAGCCTGCCGAGATCGCCTCTCCACCACCACCACGTCGTCGTGCTGCTGCTGGAGCTCTCTTCCTCAACCTCTTCCTCCACCTTGCTGGATCAAAGGCGCGGAGACGTCTCCGCTCCGTACGTGTGTTGAACGCGGAGGTGTTGTCCGTTCAGCACTAGGATCATCCGTGATTTGGATCACGACGAGTACGACTCCCTCAACCCCGTTCTCTTGGACGCTTCCGCTCGCGATCTACAAGGGTATGTAGATGCACTCCTTTCTCTCGTTGCTAGTTGAACTCATAGAAATTTTTTATTTTCTGCAACGTTCCCCAACAGCACCGAGTCACATGCCCGCGCTGGCCCGGGAGCCACCAGTGCATGGTGGCGCGCGGGTTGTAACGGCATATGGCATCCCGGCGTACGAGCAGCCGGAGGGCGGCGGTGGGTCAGAGTGCACGATCTGCCTCAGGGAGGTGGAGAAGGGGGACGCGGTGAAGCGGATGCCAGTGTGCTTGCACATGTTCCACCAGCAGTGCATCGACCAGTGGCTGCTTGAGCACTCGACGTGTCCGGTGTGCCGGTGCGTCGTCTTCGGCTGTTACCGGCCCAGGGCCGTCTCCAGAAATTTGGGGGCCCGGTGCGGAAAATAAATTATGCCACGGATCGGCTATCAATTCATGTTATGCGCACTTGTCGTCACGTATATCACCCAATATTTTATCACTCTGCTGAGCAACCGTTCGCATGGTGTGAACCGCGTCGTGCGGAGTACTCTAGGTTACACATTTGCGGTATATGATCATCAAATATAAAAGAGTCTTCAAATTTTAAAAATTCGTACTGTCATTGAACTTTGTTTCATATTATTGGGTGTGTATATTAAATTTTAGGGAATTTTGAAATATTAAACATTTTTTTATTTTCCAGCTCTTTGATTACATTCGATAGATAGTTTCCACTAAATAAAAGTCCACGGTAAAAAAATGGCACCACAAATGGAGCGATCTCCATGCTGATTTTCTTTCATCCCTAATCCTCACGCATGCGATTACCGTGCCAAATTATCCGGAACTAAATGGTCTATTGTGTGGGGAAAAAACATATTGCATGAGATGGAAAGGAATCACGCGCATGCAGGGGAGATAATCAAGGTAAGAAATCCCGTGCATGCAGAGGTGCGTAGAGAAGGAAAGAAATCATTGGCCGATGAGAGATCCTGCATGACATGCAATGTAATTAGCACAAAATTAATGATTTTGGGGGCCCCGTTTTTTCGGGGGGCCCTGTGCGGTCGCCCACCTTGGCCACCCTCATCGACGGCCCTGTACCGGCCGAAATCCAAATGGTATGAGCGTATGAGTGACGCTGGTGATGAGATGTAAACTAAGCGAAGAGAACTCAAAAACGTGAATGTACTACTGAATGCGAGTGAGGCTTCTCTAGTCAAAGGCATGTAAAAGCATTTCCGATCAATCCCAAAAAAATAGCGGAGTATCCAACCGAGAAAACCTTAGTGGAGTATTTAAACTCCACTAATTTTGCTCGGCTCTAGCCTATCCCTTAAACTTAGCGGAGTAAAACGTAAATCTGCATAAATTCAATTTAGTTTCAACAAAATTTGCATACATTTTAACATAAGTTCAACATACATAGTCTTGACAACCGAATATTAAACCTAAATTTGAACATAAATTAAACTACATTAAAAACTACTCAGATTCAACGGCCAAAATGGAGGTCGAGCCAATCCTTCCTTGCCAGGCCACCCTCAGTAAGAGCTGGGTCCGGGCCGGTGCCGTCGTCGGGGAAGACGGTCCTCTACTCCTCGACATTGATCTCGTTCTCTCTCGCCGCCTTCCACCTCGTCGTCGAAGATGACGATGACCCCTTTCCCCCCCATTTTCGATGAATATCGCCCGCTCCACCTCGACTAGCTCTGGGTGCTGGTGGCGGAGGTCCTCCATGTAAGCCTCGGCGGCAGCCTCCTCCGAGAGGCGCTCCCTTGCCTCTTGGTCCTCCCGCGCCATCGCCATGCTCACCACCCTCGGCTCCGGCAGGATGAGGTGGACCAGCGCTGTCCCGAACGGGAAGTTCAGCCAGGTGTCAGTGCATCATGAAAATTTTGGTAAACCCCATTTTTGAAAATAGAAATTCAATTTAAAGTGGTACCACCCAAGCTAAATAAGGCCATAAAAATCAGAGCACAGAAAATGGTGGGGCTAGCGAATAAAATGAAAGGATTTCGAACCAAAATCTTTGCTAATTTGACAAGGATTGCATTTGTAGCGACCAGACCTCAAACAGTCTGATCTCTGTGCATCAGTGTCATCCTTGGATCGAGAATCTTGACACGCATGATGACTTGAAGGATTTATAACGAGTAGCAATCACACACTTATTACATCGAATGTCTCAAAAGAGAACTTATTACAATAAATATGGCTTAACGCCATCTAATAACGATAACAGCGGAAGGCTTGGAAGATAAGCGAGTCCATCAACTCCAACGGCATCACTGAGTATAAAACCATGACCTAAAGGCACCTTACTCGTCGTTTGAAAAGTCTGCAACATGAACGTTGCAACCCGAAAACGGGTCATCACATGGAATATGCTTGCAATGTAACACATAGAGAGTAATGAACAGAAATAGGCTATACTACATGCATATATGGCGGGTGGAAAGCTCTATGGTTACATTTTTGCGTAAAGCCAATTTTTTCCTACTGCAAAGGAATAAATTTTATTTAACTATCATGGTGGTTGTTAAACATTGAGAGTGTAGACACCCTCTCAATCCCAATTAAGCATCATCATTAAAACCCAACAAAATTAACTAAAGTAACATGATGAGATTCACATGATAATCCAAGTACTAGATACTCAAGATGTCCATAACCGGGGACACGGCTAACCATGATTAGTTTATACACTCTGCAGAGGTTTGCGCACTTTTTCCCACAAGACTCGATCTCCTCCGTTGTGATTCTCGCACTACATGGTGTTTGAGAAACGGATGACCGAGACATAGTCTTTCAGAAGTGCTAGCACCTTACGATCGGGTAGACAGTTACACCTACTTTCCCTACATCGCTAGTCTACCACTGTAAGAGTTCGACGACTTAATCAACTATGCTAGAGCCCATAGTAGCTTGTGGCTGCACACGGAAGTTTCTAGCATGAATAATCTCATGATCCCTTTGAGCCTGGGTGGCGGTCCATAAAGAAAAACAGGCAATCGCTGGATACCCAGGTGCCTCAATTCACCCATATGTGTATTAAAGTTGCCACCTTAAATAAACCATTAAATAACAATCTCACATCTGTCATGGATACACTCACCCAATCCACGTCTACTAGCATAGCATGGCAATATAATAAACGTAGAAGTAACTCCCAAGGGTTTGATAATAAACAGGTAATAGGTACTACCTCATCTACTTCCCAAAACCCACAATTTAATTAGATCCTAATCATGCAATGTTTGAGGCTTTGATCTAATGCAATAAAACTGGGTAGTAAAGAGGTATGATCAAAGTGTTACTTGCCTTGCTGATGATCCATGAAACTTAGAGATTCGAAGTAGCAAGCGGCGCACTGCGGGTACTCTATCGCAAACAAACAAGCATATAATAAGCACTCACCTAATGCACAGGTAAAACTCAAATAAGAGAACTAACTAGAAAGTTCAACTTAAGAACTCCGGTTTGAAAAAAGAATCAAATCAAACGAAGCAACGAAAATCAAACGGCAAAAGAAACAAGCTTCATTTACTAATCTAGATCTAAGTCAAATTTTACAGAAGCAAAAACTTTTTTGAGTTGGTTAAACGGAAAGAGGGTTTCGAGACGAAACTCTAGGCGCTTGAATCGCCTGATTCCGATAAACGAGCGAAAAGTTATACTAAAACGAAAATCGGATTAGAAATCGCGATCACAAATAATCGCGGAAAATCCGAGAAAAAGAAAAACGACGAATAGGCTAACGAATGAACTTTCGCTGTCTGCGGCTAAACGACAAAAACCGTTCTTTAAAAAAATCGTACGGACGAACGCCCGCTAAATAGACTAAACAGTAAAATAAACCGAACCGGAATCTAAAAAAACGGAATCTAGGTTTTCGAAAAAAACGATCGGTTTTATTCATGAAAACCGAGGCAACGGCGGCTACCTTGGGCGGCTCCAGCGAGACGACGCGGGGCGGAGGGTGGCGGTGGCGGCTCCGGGGGCGGGCGGCGAGGCGAGGACGGCGGTGGCGGATTGGCATGGGCGGCGGGCGGGCGGGCGCGCTGGATCGAGGGCGGCGCGGCTAGGGTTCATGAGGCAAGGCGGCTCGGCTCGGGCCCTCGCGGCTTTAAAGGCCGGCCGGGCCAAGTGTCCTAGTCGGACACGGCCCGGTTAGGTTGGTTCGTTTTTTTTAATAATTACGCGCAGAAAAACAAATAAAAGAAATACTAAACGGACTTCAAAAATTCCGAAATAAATTTTCCCCGACTTTAAAATCAAGCCGGACAAGATGAACATTTATTTGGGGCCTAAATGCAATCTTGAAAAATGCACATTTTTTCTAAATTCAAATAAAATAGCAAAAAAACTCCAAAATAAAACCTTATTTGATTTTTTTATTAAATCCTCAATATCCCTTTATTTTTGGAAAGTCATTTTATCCCTCTCTCTTATTTTTTATGATTGGAATAATTGAAGATAAAATAAATAAAATCAAATGATCCTATTTTCAAAATTTGAGAAAACTCAAATATGAAAATAACGAAAACCCCAACTCTCTCCGTGGGTCCTTGAGTTGCCTGAAATTTCTAGGATCAAGCCAAAATGCAATAAAATATGATATGCAATGATGATCTATGTATAACATTCCAAATTGAAAATTTGGGATGTTACAGTATTCTTTAATTATTTATCTATTTTTATTACTTAATTTAAGAATAAAAATTATTCTAATGAATTTTATTCTTCTTCTTTGGATTCAAAATAGAAGAATAAAAGAATAAGTAGAAGAATTAAGTTAAGTCAATCCATAGTGGTACCAGACTTGCCACCGGTCGTAATCCATGGCTGCGAGGATCTCCACAAGTATAACCTGCCATGTGCATTTGCATTCCAAAAGCAAACTACTTATATGCACATCTTCAGGGGGAGCCTTTGCCACTTATGAAGACAATTCCCTATCCTTTACAATTTCACATATTTTATCCCCGCTGAAAACTTCAACCAGTTTGTCATCAATCACCAAAAAGGGGGAGACTGTAAGTGCATCTAGTGCCACCCCTAGTTGGTTTTGGAGTATTGACGACAAATGTGGTTGAGGGACTAATGCGTTTGTGAGAATTGCAGGATAACGCAGGAAGTGTCCCCCATTGATTCGGTTTACCTACCGGAGATGACCCCTAAAAATGTATGTAGACATTGACGACAATGGTGGTATGTGAAGATATTAACATTGAAGACTATGACATGAGAAGACATTGAGTGAAGACTATGACATGAGAAGACATTGAGTGAAGACTATGGAGCGCGAAGACTATGTCGTTTCGTTGTTTCCTTTTCTTCTTTGTTGAGTCATAGGAACCACCGTACTGTTAAGTGGGGTCCAAGTGATCATAGTCGTAATGGTCAAGTGATGCTTAACCCAAATCCTATGTCTTGAACGAAGACAATGAGAGAAAAACTTATCGAGTGGATGAGTCGACTTTGCTTGTAGCCCAAGTAAAGTTGCCGTGTGTGTTTGAAATCGACCGTTGGAACACGTGTCGGTTCCTTAGTGACCTGTGGTCATTTCGGACATATCAGGTCGGGTTGCCTAGTGGCTATAAATAGCCCACCCCTACACCATAAATTGGTGGCTGCTCAGAGTTAGTGCACGACTTTTGTCGTTTGAGAGCAACCCACCTCGAAGCCTTTGAGAGAGAAATCCTTGCGAGGACAAAGCCCAAACACCCGAGCCAAAGAGTGTTAGGCATCATCAAGTATTTCATGCATGTGACTCAAGACTTATTAAACTTGAGGATCGTGAATCCTCCGGCCGGTTAGGCGTCACGTTCGAGCATCCAAGAGTCATTGTGGATTGCGGTGAACGCAGATCTGTGAAGGTTCGAAGTCTACCTTGAAGACTTACAGAGTGATTGGGCGAGGACTGTGTCCTTAGCTCAAGGGGAATAAGGTGAAGACGCGGTCTTCGAGTTGAATCTCAGCCTCCCTAACCAGATGTACAGCTTGTCACAAAGAATGGAACTGGTCCAACAAATCTGTGTCTTCAACAAGTGGTGGTTCTATCTTCTCCCTCACCTTACTTAGAGTTTGTCTTCGTGAAGTCATTGCCTATTTGTCATACCTGTTTGACTTCATTGCTTGACTACTTTTGTTGATTGGCTTCTCACTATCTTCCATCTTGATCCTACTACCAAGCTGCTATTAGTCTTGTACTTTCACGTTATTGCATACTAGACTATGGTTTGCTTGTTGTAGTTTATCTTCCGTTGCATATCAATTAGGTCATTTCTATTGTTTGTCTTCGAAACATCCGTGTTTTGAAGACTTTCCTAAAAATCGCCTATTCACCCCCCCCCTCTAGTCGATAACTACCACTTTCAATTGGTATCAGAGCAAGGTACTCCCTTGTTCTGTGTGATTTGGTTTAACCACCTGGAGTTTTAGCTATGTCGACTGCAGGGATAATCAAAGTCTCCGTTGCTTGCCCCGTGTTTGATGGAACTTACTATCCCTCTTTGGAAGAATAAGATGCGCATGCATCTTGAAGCCATGATGTCGACCTACGGTATGTCGTCAAGAACGGCGTTCCCAAAGCTGGTGAAGGTGTCACCCTCCCGATGTCAAGAAGTTCATTCAATCTGGACTCTCTGCAAAGAACATCATCTGTGGTCATCTGACCAAAGGACAATATGGTCGTGTGAGTGCTCTGGAAACGTCGAAGCTAGTCTGGGACTGGCTATCCAAGGTCAACGAAGGTGTCTCAACCCAGAGAGATCAAAGGATCGGTGTTCTTCGTGAACCTCTTCAATCGCTTCAAGAGAAGCGACAATGAAAATGTCCAACTCACGTTTGATCGCCTCATCGACATCACAAATGAGCTTCATGCTCTCGGCGCCACTAAGATCACCAAGCATGAAATCGTCAAGACACTACTGAGATCACTTGACAGCTCTTTTGACACCCTTGCCCTCATGATACAAGAACGCCCCGACTTCAAGACACTCGATCCATCGATATACTTGAGAGGCTCAACACACATGAGTTCGACTTTACGAGAAAAGAGATATCTATGGTCCCAACTATGGCGAACTCGCTTTGAAGGCAAAAGTTGTTTCCTCATCTGAAGAAGAATCTGACTGCGGTTCTGATGATCCTGAAGACATTGGAAAGGAACTTGTTATGCTTGTGAAGAAGTTCCAAAAGTTCACTAGGAAGAAAGGCTTCAGAAAGTCTTCACGATCCAGCTCAAGAAATGATGAAGCTTCCACTCATGACTACAAGAAGAGAACCTGTCACAAGTGCAAGAAAACTGGACACTATATCTCTGAGTGTCCACAATGGGACAATGAGAAGAAGAAGAAGAAGAAGAAGAAGAAGAAGAAGAAGAAGAAGAGCAAGGAATATGATTCTGATGACAAGAAGAAGAAGAAATCTTCAAAGTCTTCTTCCAAGTCCTCATCAAAGTCTTCATCTCATAAGAAGAGCTCATCTGGCAAGGCTCGTGCTTTTGTTGGCAAGGAAATGGATCCAGAGGAGGAGTCTGCTTCTGAGGAGGTGGAGGTGGAGTCTGAAGAGGAGTCCGACCCTGGCGTTGCAAGTCTGGCTTTAGCCACAGCCTATGTTGCCAAGTCCATCTTCAACACTGAAGAAAATGACTTCTACACCAACGCTGAAGCCGATGACAAGGACAACCCTGCTCCCACCTACTGCTTCATGGCACGCGGTGCCAAGGTAAAATCACGTGATGCTTACTTTCAAAGATCAAGTGAAGATGACTCTGATTGTGAATCCAAACCCAGCTACAAAACACTTGCTAAAATTGCAACCGAACAACAAAGAGCTATGGAACATACTCAAAAACTGTTAGGCAAAAGCGATGACCTGTTGGATGCGAAAATGACACGTTCACAGTCCTTAGTTGAAGACATTAAAAATCTTCATGCTAAGTACCAAGAACTTGAAAGTCGTCATGAAACGCTCTCAACTACTCATGAAAAGCTCTCCTATGATTATCTTCAAAGGAAGCAAGAGCTTGAGAAATTGAGAGCGGCTCATGAAGATCTTCAAAAGGAGAATGAGTCACTTCGCGCTCAACAGATCAGTTCCGCTCAGGATGGATTTGAACCACCATGTCTAAAATGTCTTGAGCATGATATCGCTACCTCTGTTGCTGAATGTTCAACTGCTGCTACTGTTGCATTGTCTTCAACTACTAATGTGGTAACTAACCCCTCTGCGGAGGATACCACTGCTATTGCTGATGAAAATTCTAGGTTGAAGACATTGCTTGAAACAGGATGTATAAAAGTCGAAAGGGCATCGACACTGCGATGTCCTCAAAAGCAGATTCTGAACCAAAACCCTAGGAAAGAGGGTGTTGGGTTGAGAGGAAAATGAATGTTGATGGTTCCTCTTTGGGCCGAGCAAGTATCCCAAAACCACATGGGTTCTGCAAAGGGACCTTCAATGGATCCATCCACCTTATCTGGCTTTACCTGTGCTAACCCTATTATCATTGATGAATCCTTTGATGCAAACTATAAGCTGTTCAAGAATCAGAATGGTGAAGTGTTTGCCGGGTATATTGGTACTAACTGCAGGAATGGACCACCTATGAAGAAGATCTGGGTTCCCGAAAGCTGTCTTGAGAATCTTCCAGTGAATGTCATCATGAGATCACTTGGGAAGAAGACAAACCCCATACCTAAGGCGTCATATGGTCCAAAGGCTTCATACATACAGAGGACTCACCTGAGTCACCCTAACGCCAATGTTTTGTGGAAACCGTACTCAAATTTATGAATATGGCGTGTGTCTTCAAACCGCTATGTTCATAGAACTAAGAACTTTTCGCTTATTCATATGAGTATCATTCATCTCCTGCAAGGCTATTTGCTAGGGCTCCAAAGCGAAGTTCTCAGATGCTGCACTTAGACTCATTGCTTCTAAGCCACCCTCGAAGATGTGGGTGGTTAAGAAGAATTAACTCTCTTTTGCAGAAAGGGTCTCGGCCGAAAATCAAAGGCGTCGATGATATTCTTTGGGGACCTAAAACATCTTGTAGGGCACAAGATCAAATGCCCAAATGGTCTCACTATGTATTTTGTTCTGAATCGTTTGCCATTCATCCTATCAGTCCTAATCTTGATTTAAGCTTCAATAATCCACTTGCCCGTCAAATGTTTATGCTTCACAATGCTCTTGGTGAAGCTTATCCCCCTAACTGCACTATAGGGTATGACACCTCATGCTTGTAATGGATTATGGACGGTGGATGTACTAATCATATGATTGGTGATCGAAGTCTTCTCATGGACTCAACCTTACGTCCATCGGACAAGAGTCACATCACATTCTTGACCTTTGGTAAAAGCAAGGTATTGGGTCTAGGTAGAGTTGCAATCTCAAAGGATCAACACATGGATAAAGTGATGCTTGTTGAATCCCTTGGTTTCAACTTGATGTATGTCTCAATGCTTTGTGACTTGAACATGATTGTGATATTCGGAAAATATCGTTGCCTTGTACTAATGGAATCTGACAAGTCTCTAGTCTTTGAAGGGTATAGGAAAGATGATCTATACATGGTAGATTTCTCAGCAGGTCCTGACTTGTCGTATGTCTTCTTGCAAAAGCTTGAACGTTGGCTCGCATCGGAGGTGGGGCATCTTGGCATGAGGAACTTACACACACTCGCCAAGAAGAAGCATGTCATAGGCATTGAAGGTGTCAAGTTCAAGAAGGATCATTTGTGTGGTGCCTGCGAAGCTGGAAAGATGACTAGGGCAAAGCACCCCTCGAAGACAATCATGGCGACATCTCAACCCTTGAGCTATTACACATGGATTTGTTTGGCCCTACTCATTACTCTACCCTCACAACAACTGCTTGTCTCTATAAACCCGTCATTGTTGATGACTACTCAAGATACACATGGGTGCACATAATTCTCTACAGATGAAGTGCAAGATGTCTTTAGGCTTCGCCAATCGAGCAATGAACAATTATGGCGTCAAGATCAAGCATATCAGAAGTGATAACGGCATTGAATTCAAGAACACCGGACTTGATCTTTATCTGGATACCATGGGAATCACTCATGAGTTCTCTGCTCCATACACACCTCGGCAAAATGGCATCATGGAGCGCAAGAACAGAACCCTCATTGAGATGGCTCAAACAATGCTCGGCAGTACAAGACACCAAGAAAGTTACGGCTTGAAGCTATTGATACTGACATGTCACGTCATCAACCGTGTTTACATCCATAAGCTTGAACAAAACATCCTATGAGCTCCTTCTTGGCAAGAAGCCAAATGTCGGCTACTTGAGTATTTGGGGCTAAGTGCTGGATCAAGGATCCCCATCACAAGTCAAAATTTGAACCTAAAGCTCACGAAGGCTTCATGCTCGATTCTGGAAAGGACTCGCACTCCTCTGAGTCTTCAACCTTTATCTCTACAAAATCATCGAAATGTGAGGCGTGCAATTTGATGAAACCAATGGTTCACAAAGAGAGTTCCTGCCAAGTACACTAGACGAAGCTCCGCCCGCGAATCTATCAAGCTGATGGGAACTGGTGAAATCATGCCTTCAAGCACAACCAAGAGGAACTTATCATTTCTGCACCTAACCAACCTGAAGACAATGCTCACTGAAGACAATCCTCCCAATGATGACAATGATCGGCAAGAGCAAAGTCTTCGTCCGATTCATCCTCGAGTTGCAAATGAAGTACAGATTGAGAA
>CM038678.1:658907007-658974793 GCA_021605205.1 Aegilops longissima | reverse complement strand
AAATCACTCATTCAAACTCTAGACGTAAATGCTATTGCCTATTGCTAATAGTACTTTGGTAATTATAAATCAGAAATATACAAATATAAACCGGTTTGCAATTTGTATTTTGCCATTAATTTACATGCCGGGGGCGCTATAACTTGAGTGATATAGATGTGGGAAAGAATAAACATCTCGGAGATGAATCCGACAAACAATAACTTGCTAACAAGCATTTGTATTTTGCCATTAATTTTTGGAAACTTGTCTCTGAAAGGAGAAAAATAATCTTGCTTGATTTACATGCCGGGGCCGCTATTAATAAGGATACATACTATGGAAACATATAAATCATTCAAATTTTTTGATTAATGATGAGTTATAGCAACGGATCCCTTATACCCTCTGGTCATAGTATTTATTTATTTATTTATTTAGGACAGTATAACCGAGCCTAAAGCGAGCTCTCTCACGCCCTTAGCATTTCTAGCCGTCAGATTCGCGTTAGATTAGTTTTTGGCCGTCAGATATTCCTCTAAGTGGCAGTTAACCGCGATCTGGGCTGGCTGTCCTAATAGGCCGCCGCTATTCTGGAAACTTTTTCGAAGGCCTGTGGTTAATTGGGCTTCTACGCGCAGCCCATTTAGCTAGAAACTGATCCGACGCTCCGCTAAGAAAAACTGTTCGGTCAAACAGGAGGAAACAGATCGGTGGGGGCGCTGGATACAGGGATGCCGGCGACGCGGGCTATCCGCGACGGGATCCAGCGTCCGCTGGTCTTCTCAGTGGATCGAGCCGAGGCGCTCAAGGCGATCCAAAGGAGTGCGGCCTTCTCGGTGGATCCAGCCAAGACGCGCGAGGGCATCTTCCTAGGGTTTGAAGTTGGTGACCGAGGAGGAGGCGGCGCCGGCGATGGCGCGCAAGCCGTGCACGAGGGCACGAGGCCACGTCGACTCCACAAAGGCTGCTCCGCTCTCCGCGACCCTCGACCGCCTGCTCTCCGAGCTCCAACTCCTTTGCTCCACGCTCGCCGTGTCGCTGCCATACACATCACCATGGCGATGATGTGAGTTTCGCCACTCAAGCCTTTTTTCCCTCCCCTCTCCTATTGCCTCGTCAGCTGCGAGCCAATCTTCCCTCCTTCCTAGCTCTCATCCTCCACTAATTCTTCATCTGCTCTTAGAATCTATTATTATGATTTACAGTGTTCTCTCTACTCCAAAGTGAATGCAGTTCTCGGATTCGAGGTGGGTTGTGCTTGGTGCCTGGATGGATAGGTTCTGCTCGGTTGTAACTTGTAAGGTGGGTCATCAAAAGTATAAAGCAACATTAGTATTTTCCAGTTCTTATGCAAAACTGTCACTATCGGAATTGTAAATCTGAAAATTTTCTCAATAGAATTTGCCTTTTGTGTCCACTGGATGCAAGAATGTTGTTTATTTACCTCATAAAGTGTTTGCTTCATGTTTCTAAACTTGGCCATTAATAATAGTGCACACTCAGACCTTGCCGTTGACGATATCGACGCTGCTATAAACTTGAGATTCTCCGCATAATATTCTCCTCCCTGCATATACGTAGCACTGAATTTTTAGGTTGAGTAATTATTTATGAGAGAAAGATTAAAGCCCGAGTGTAGTCATTTTGATATATAGTGATCTTTGCATAAGCTCTGCCTGAAGTCCAATTGATCAGTACGTTTTCTTTCTATTTTTGGAACCATTTGTAAGTTGATCCAGTTTGGAGAATATATCCTATGTGAGGAAGATGATGTTTCACGTGCCAAATGAAGGCAATAACTAATAAGATGGCTTTTATTTTGATTGTATAGGTCAGCAAATGCAGCAGTTGGTGTGATCGCAGAAACAAATGCTGAAAAAGCACTCGAGGTTCTTACTTCTAAACAAGGCTCTAACATGGTGCTTAATTCTGCAGATCTGATTGCTGTTGTTTGATATATTATTCTCTTCGCAAATGTTGTGAGATATGTGTGGCGTTAATCTTCTGCTGCCCTACGTTTTCCCTTTCCCTCTCTTTACCTACAAACATCTGTATAAAAACTTAGACGTGGCACTTGGGAGTGTTTAAAAGACTGGCATCTAATATCTCGGATGCATGATTGCGTATTACACCATGTTTATCCTGGTCATGTTCTCCTATTTTGAACTCCAGCCTTGAACTTGAATGCCAGAATCCATCGATACTGGCCGTCCCTAGGCGAGAGGTCGTCCAAGATGGCCGCCATGCCGGCTGTTCCTTCCCCTGCGGTGGCGGCCAAATGTGTTCCCCTTCTAGGTGAGATCTGCAGCGCCTCTCTGTGTCTCTCAAGCCCTAATCAACGTTGTGGCAGCGACGGCCACCGCAGACGACATGCCATCCTCTCACTTCCAGGCAACGAGAGGCGCCGCCCCCAAAACAAATCCATATGCGAGCAGATCGTCTCAGTGCTGCCTCCACCTGAGCGACACCAACAAATTCGTTCAAGGCCCCACTTGGTTGTTATATTGGGCAGAGAAAAAAACATAGCCTACAGGTTCAACTCTTAAATCCAATGGTTCGTTTTCATATTTCTAATAGGATGGATTGACACTATTATTTTGCTACATTTATGGAAGTAAGTGAAACTATCCTCATGTTTGATTCTCTCCATAATATTCTCCCTGCATATATGTAGCACTAACTTGTAGGTCAAGCAAATCATATACTAGACAGAGATTAAAGCCTGAGTTTATTCATGTTACAGGATAGCGATCTTTGCATAAGCACTGCCTGAAAGCCAGTTGATCAGTATGTTCTCTTGCTATACCATCGTTGATTAGTATATTTTATTTGATAATATTTTCCTTTCTATGATGAGACATGTAGATATGTCAACGTGATGTTTAGCATTGCAAACTGAACTTCATATTTATATTTTTTATTTGTACTGGACTGTATTACAATTAAGTCTTAACAACCTGAACATGATAGCGACGGCATATTCTTTGCTCTCTCCCTGTGGTGGAATCCAAGTTAACTTCTAGGGCACATGTAGGTGAGGAAGATGATGGCAGGCTTTTGTTCCACTTCTATTTAGCCTTTTTTTCTCCAAGTACGGCATCAATACCACATACCCGCAATCTGCTCTGGTTTGGAGGTGGGCCCTATATCAGAATTTTGCTGCCTTATACATTGTTTGATTTTGTTCGACCAATTCCTTTTTTCTCTATTTTCCTTGATTAATCATCATGCATTTGGTTATGGATATGTGTGGGCATCTACAATTAAGAAGCAGTCTCGCTTCATGGTTGTGGATTGTTCTCATTAGTTTGGAGGAACATGTCTTGGCCGTGATTTAATCATTCGACCAACTATTACAATCTGAATCCAATGGGACTCCATACTTTGGCATTCAATCTTCTTACATAGGATCTGGTGCAGGCATCATTTGTTGAGGCTTTGCATTCCCTGTCGATGAGTACATCCGGTGTCAACCATTTGCTCTGCTCCGGTAACACATGTCGCTTACTCCACGATCTAATAGTTCTGTATTTTGTGGAGCCAATTAAACCGTGTTCAGTTATAGTTGTAAAATAGTAGTGCATGGTTCAGTTGTATGAGCATATCACACTGACCTCTCCCTAGAAGCAAGCACATCTTTTTGACTGTGAGGTGTAACTTGTCTTTCTCTTACAAAATTTAAAAAATGGCACACATCCTATAACCTAATGTAGGGATGTTAATATTTTAATAAATAATTGTACAAATAGAACCAAAGTTCAGCTACAACTAGGCTTCTATTTAATATATTGCTTTGCTTTTGTTTAATTGGATTCTTTTGTTATTGAATATAAAAGATTTAAGTTTGCTCTTCTTATTTCCTTCCTTCAAAATAATTCATCATATGCATATTTCTCTCTAAGCCTTCCCTTGCAGATAATGCCACTCTTCTAATGGAACCAGAGGTAGTATTCCATTCTTCGATGAACTATTGCCAATTGAGAGAATTGTCTTTCGGGCAGGTTGTAGCTTTTGGCTGTTTATATATGTTGATTTATATTCTTTTCTGGTGTTCACAAATAATTGATTTGTTACATATTTTCCAAGACACTAATTATGTAGATTATCAACTTTTTTATTAGTGTGGAACATGTGTGTCTTTGTCTACACAAACATAACTTTCTTTTCACAAGTCCATGCATTACAAAAGTTCCTAGCATCAAGTGAAAAAATAGAAGGGCGCGGCAACGCGCGCCATCAACGATCTAGTATAACTTGTAAGTGGACAAGAAACCAGAGAACTTATGGATCCAAGTTGAGATAGCCATGGGAGCCTATCCTATGCCATGGAAACAAATTTGCAAGTGAAATTAATAGAAGGATTACAATATGTCAGTCATTATCCAGCCAGATAATCATTTTGCAGATGAGAGAGTGATGCATATCTAGAAAAGAAAGTATTTTTTTAGCAGCACGGAAGGTAGCACAATATAGATATAACCGCAGGCAGACAACAGACTATCCTAAGGCACTGACATGAAATCGAAACCCCGCTCCCGTGTCGCTCCGCGGGGCGACACCAACCCTAGCCGCCAGGTCCACCTCCACCACCACTCTGCCGCCGCCGCCGGGCGAAGGCCGGCTCCGAAAACTGGGCGACGACCTCTCCCACTTCAATCCAAGCCCACCCCTGCCTCACCGTCCGGTGCTCCCCTCCGCATCCACCATCGCCAGATCGAGGCGCCCCCCTGCATCGCCGGTGCCGGAGGAGGCCGTCGGGCAGGTCCCGCGGCAGACGGCGGCTTCAAGGCCATGCTCTACTCTCCGCCCGCGACATCAGCCTCCTCCCAAGATCCAAAATCCGCCTCCCACATCTTCCCGCCAGGGGCCGCCAGTGCCCGCCGGCCGGCGCGTGCTGGCCCTCTGTCGGTGGCTGCTGCACCACTCAGCTCGTCGTCGTCCATGGGGGTAGCTCCCGTGCTGCTCGTCAGATCGAGCCGACGCTGCCCCCCCCCCGTCCCGTGCTCGCACGGGCTGGGCGAGCATGTGCCCTTCGTCTCGTCCTCGGGTGCTGCACGGTGGTGGGTGCGCGTGAATGCGCTGATCTCTGATCTGCCGCTTCTCGTCGCAGATCTGCTCGTATGGGGGTGCTCCTTTCTCAGGGCTGTCGGATTGAATCCTGTATGTCCGGTCAGTCAAAGTTTGGGTGTGGTGGTGTTGGAGGGTGTGAGGAGGCATGGAGAAATCCGTGCCGGCGGCCGCCGGCCGCCAACAGTGACGCCTGCGGGCGCCGCGTTCCACCATGGTGGCGTTGTACTGCCTCCTCCTCCTCCTCGTGGGACTTGGGGATGGGGGGAAATCTCTGTCGGTTCGTCCGGCCACGACTGCGGCGACGCTCTCACGCCGCTCTTCCATGTTGATGGCGCGGTCTGCATCCCCTTCATGTCCGTATGGTGTTTCCTTTGCCCTCTGTTTTGACCTCTGAGTTTTGCTTCAATTCTCTCATCGCCTCCCATCCACCCCATACCACAATCGACTTCGCCTCTTCGCCGAGTCATTTGCTGCCATTCATCCGCCCCTGCCCATCGTCTGGTGTGTCGTCCATGTTGTTGTGCATGCTCAAGACCCTCCCATGGATGCCGTTGTGTTGCAGCGAGTTTCATGCTCTTGGTGTTGTCTCGGTTCATCTTTGCTCAACGGCGACGCAAGATGCCTTCCCAACTTGCTAATCGTTCCGAATTCCTGTGGCGGAGTTCCTAGTCAAGGTTCGTGTCCAAGTGTGGCACTCGTTGATTGTGGATGCTCCTGTGTTGCACCGTGGGCTTGATACGCACGCCGGTGCGGTGCGTTAGGTTGCTTGCAAAGTCTTGGTATTGTGATCCCTCGATGGCACCCCACATCTACTTTGTCTCTCATGGTGATGGTCCTTCGGTCTACTAGCTAGGTCGTGACATGTCCTCGGTGTCTTTTTTTCTCATCTTCTGTAACTGTGTTACTTGTACGGTTTTGGGCCCGGTTTTCCTCATAAACAGGGTCAACTTGTTTAGGTTTTCGATCCGGTTTTCCTTATATACTAGATCAGCCAAAGCTTAAGGGGTGACTCTTGGCTTTGGCAGCTTTTTGAGCAATATATTCAGGTGGGAACCTCTCCCCGGGTGACCGTTCAAAAAAAACAGACTATCCTAAAGAAGCCATGAGAATGCAGAACATATAAGAGGACCAAAGTCTACCACATTTTTTCGAACAAATCCTAAGAAGCTTCACAAAATGTGTCGATATTTCCAATCCAGGCACTTGATGCTACATAAACATTGGAAAATCTTGTGTCAATATTATGGAGGCCCTACTCACCAAAATCTATGAGGCCTTGAATCAAGCACTAAACAAAAAGAAGTTGAAATAAAAAATCAGAGATAGCGAGTAAGATCCCTTTGAAGTTGAAACCCCGCTCCCGTGTCGCTCCGCGGGGCGACCCCAACCCTAGCCGCCAGGTCCACCTCCACCACCACTCTGCCGCCGCCGGTGACCGGCGCCGGCGGCGGCGAAGGCCGGCTTCGGAAACCGGGCGGCGACCTCTCCCACTTCAATCCAAGCCCACCCCTGCCTCACCGTCCGGTGCTCCCCTCCGCATCCACCATCGCCACATCGAGGCGCCCCCCTGCATCGCCGACGCCGGAGGAGACCGTCGGGCCGGTCCCGCGGCGAACGGCGGCGACAAGGCCATGCTCTACTCTCCGCCGCGACATCATCCTCCTCCCAAGATCCAAAGTCCGCCTCCCACATCTTCCCGCCCGGGGCCGCCAGTGCCCGCCGGCCGGCGCGTGCTGGCCCTCTGTCGGTGGCTGCTGCACCATTCAGCTCATCACCGTCGATGGGGGTAGCTCCCGTGCTGCTCGTCAGATCGAGCCGACGCTGTCCCCCCCGGTCCCGTGCTCGCGCGAGCTGGGCGAGCATGTGCCCATGTCTCGTCCTCGGGTGCTGCACGGTGGTGGGTGAGCGTGAATGCGCTGATCTCCGATCTGCCACTTCTCGTCGCGGATCTGCTCGTCTGGGGGTGCTCCTTTCTCAGGGCTGTCGGATTGAATCCTCTATGTCCGGTCAGTCGGAGTTTGGGTGTGGTGGCGGCGGAGGGTGTGAGGAGGCATGGAGAAATCCGTGCCGGCGGCCGCCGGCTGCCAGCAGTGACGCCTGCGGGCGCCGCGTCCCACCATGGTGGCGCTGTACTGCCTCCTCCTCATCCTCGTTGGACTTGGGGATGGGGAGAAATCTCTGCCGGTTCGTGCGGCCACGACTGCGGCGGCGCTCTCACGCCGCTCTTCCATGTTGATGGTGCGGTCTGCATCCACTTCATGTCTGTATGGTGTTTCCTTTGCCCTCTGTTTTGACCTCTGAGTTTTGCTTCAATTCTCTCATCGCCTCCCATCCACCCCGTACCACAATCGACTTCGCCTCTTCGCCGAGTCCTTCACTGCCATTCATCCGCCCCTGCCCATCGTCTGGTGTGTCGTCCATGTTGCTGTGCATGCTCAAGACCCTCCCATGGATGCCGTTGTGTTGCGGCGAGTTTCATGCTCTTGGTGTTGTCTCGGTTCATCTTTGCTCAACGACGATGCAAGATGCCTCCCCAACTTGCTAATCGTTCCGAATTCCTGTGGCGGAGTTCCTAGTCAAGGTTCGTGTCCAGGTGTGGCACTCGTTGATTGTGTATGCTCCTGTGTTGCGCTGTGGCCTTGGTACGCACGCTGGTGCAGTGCGTTAGGTTGCTTGCAAAGTCTTGGTATTGTGATCCCTCGATGGCACCCCACATCTACTTTGTCTCTCATGATGATGGTCCTTCGGTCTGCTAGCTAGGTCGTGACATGTCCTGGGTGTCTTTTTTTCTCATCTTCTGTAACTGTGTTATTTGTACGGTTTTCGGCCCGGTTTTTCTCATAAACGGGGTCAACTTGTTTAGGTTTTCGATCCGGTTTTCCTTATAAACTGGATCAGCCAAAGCTTAAGGAGCGACTCTTGGCTTTGCCAGCTTTTTTGAGCAATATATTCAGGTGGCGAACCCCCCCGGTTGACCGTTCAAAAAAAAATCAGAGATAGCAAAAGCATAGCTTCTGTCGAAACTTTCTTGAATGAAACTATTCATACTGAAATGAAGGCAGTGCAGTACCAAACAAAAATCTTATTCAAGATTAAAGGACAAAATGGGTGGGAGACTAATCTAATTAAACATCTTAACTAGGTAATTTCAGGATTCAATATTCACAAACTGTAATACCCTGCTTACCTTTGCAACATGGCAAGGGTCGATAGGTCAAAAGCAACAGCCACTGTAGCAGAACCACACATTAGTATATATGGCATCAACTATAATTATTAACTTGATAAAAAGGGCACCTTATAGACAAACTTAATCTCCTAAAGAAGATCATCAATTCATTTTTGGGGCGCCTCTAACTCGATTAACATTTATCAACATCCCAAGAAGCCAATACTTTCCGCAAGTACGACTTTATCAACTGTGATTCTAACCTCCAGATTTATACTCGCCTCTAACTCGATTAACATTTATCAACATCCCAAGAAGCCAATACTTTCCGCAAGTACGACTTTATCAACTGTGATTCTAACCTCCAGATTTATACTCCCTCCGTTCCTAAATGTAAGTCTTTTTAAAGATTCCACTACAAACTACATACGGATGTATATAAACATATTTTAGAGTGTAGATTCACTCATTTACTCCGTATCTAGTCCAAAGTGGAATCTCTAAAAAGACTTATATTTAAGAACGGAGGGAGTAGTATGCATGTAACAACTTCAATCCTATACATGGAACCCAGGATTTACCTTCTACTCCCTCCGTAAAAAAATATAAAAGCGTTTAGATCGGAGCATATGCCATCTCAACTGATCGAAACTTATAGCATGCATGTAACAACTTCAATCCTATACATGGAACCCAGGATTTACCTTCTACTCCCTCCGTAAAAAAATATAATAGCGTTTAGATCACCAGAGGGAGTATATGCCATCTCAACTGATCAAAATGGGAGCCAAATAAATTCAGGGAAGAAAGATCAATAAAAATGCAGCTAACCCCTGTCAATCAAAGAAAAACTGTGAAAGTTGGTCGATGCACACAGGCCATGTGTGCCCTTTTAATTCCCCGGAAGTCTCATCTCACAGTTGATTAATAGTGAAGATTAACACCAGCATTATCATCATAGTCAACGACAATGGTAGGGGAGCAAGTTGCCACGGGTCCATGCCAGAACAATCAGAACTGGGAAGCTCCAACCTCCGGCGACAAGTGCTGCAGCAACCGTCACCGGAGCGACCAAAATCGCCTGACAGAGTTACGAGGTCCTGAAGCTGCAACGCAGGCAGTATGCATCATAGGCACAGGCACCGATCAAACATCTTTACAACTAAGCAAACCAGTGCTTACTACAGAGCATATTTCACAGCGACTTCAACTAAACTGAAAAGGTAAAGGACTCCCAACACACCACATGTTTCACTAGCAACTAGTAAGATGGCTGGACAAAGCACGAAACGGAGTCTACGATATTCTAGGGCAAGTCAACGCTGAAGCGGATCCACGGCACTGACAAAAGCGGCAAAGTACAGACCATGCCTAGCGTAGTGCAGATACTTCGGCAAAAGAAATGAGGAACATCCGGCCACTTCGATCGCAACATCGCGATGGAGCTCACTTCATAAGCATACGCATGCCCCTGAGAAGCATCCTCGCTTCCTCATTAAGCTCGTCCTCATACACACCATCAAGGTAGCGGGAAGGATCGCAGTAGTCGTCGTAATCATCCGAGCCAAGCTCGTAGTCAGAATCAGATCCCACATAATCACCCAGAAAGGACTCTGAATTCCTCCAAATAGGGCTCTTGACAATGAAGTCGTAGTCATCAGTTGAGTCATTCGGAAGCCTCAGTGTGCTTATCCTGGCACACTTTGCACGCAGGGCATCGTCCATGGTGACGTTGAAACAGTGGCGGATGTCAAGGGACTCCAGGTGGCGGCAATTGTCCAGGATGGCTGTCAGCCCTTTGTTGGTGAGGCTATTGCCAAACAGCTGCAAAGAGCGTAGCTCGTGCATAGTCGCAATCCCCATGGCTTCCTCGTCCTTTTCCTGGTCACCAGCTTCATAATCAAAGAACACATTCTTACTCAGTCTGAAGCGTTTCAGCTGTGGGCATGCTTTGCCGATAAGCCCAAAGACACCACTGTCATCCACATTTGGACACAGTGAAAGCTCGAGCTCCTCAAGCAAAGGGAACTTCATTATCGCCTCTGTGAGTCCATCATCAAAAACATCATAGCAAGAAATGAGGCGAAGGCTCTTAAGAGATGGTGCCCTGCAAATACAACACTTGGATCTCAATAACCAATAAATATGCCGTGTGTATGGAAAGGCATAAGCATGCTGTATAAAATAGGCAGCTAGAGTGAATGTTTTGGAAGACTTGCATGGCTCCAATCGCAGTCCATGCATAGAACATAATTCAGATAATTGCATAGCATCATAGGTACAGAATTTAGAGGGGTTTAGTATAATTCAATTAATGACTAATTGCTAGGTTTAACAGAGAATATTTCAGGGATGCTAACTTGCCGATGCCTGCAATTGCAGATTGCATATAAGGATAAATTCTGCACTCTGGCACATGTACTCAGCCGAGTTTGTTCTGTTTAACCATATCATTAAACTCAAATTATTGCCAATTCGACAGTTTCACCAGGAAATGGTCAGAAGCCTGAAAAGCTAACTTCCAAATGATTTTTTTCTCGAACCAATCCAAAGAAGCCTCCCACATCGCATTAAGAAACGAAGATGTGAAGAACCCGGCTGAGTTCAATGCCAGACCATGCATAGGCTGACAACACAACATCAATGTTTTGGTTGGATGTAAAACTCAACATTCCTTTTAAATGAGAGGTGGACACAGAGGAATGGGTTCATGTGTGTGTTGCGGGGTACATCGATCACCTGCGGGTGGCTAAATGTTGGGATAAGAGAAATTCAGCAGAATAAAACTTGAGGCGGTGTCAGAATCATCCTGATTGGAAACTTTCAGAATCAATTGTTAGATTTAAGGGACAGTGAACATTTCAGGGATGAGAACTTGTCAACGCCTGTAACAGCAGGTTGCATATTAGGAAAAATTCTGCACTCTAGCGGATGAACTCAACTGAGTTCGTTCTGTTTAAGAATCAAGAGAACTAAAATGATTGCCAAATTGACTGCTTCCCTAGAAACTGCCCAGAAGCCCTTAAAAGTTAACTGGGAACTGAGTTCTGTTTCGAACCAAACCAAAAAAGCCTTCCCAATTGTATAAGACCAATGCATAGGCTGCAAACACACATCAATGTTTGGTTGGATGGAAACTCAGCATTCCTATTGAATACGGGATTGAGTGCTGGCACAGAGGAATAGGTTCATGTGCATGGTGCTGTTGCAGTTTACCTTTTGCGACTTAAATTCGCTGTAATCTAGAACATATGGTTTCTAATGTTAGAAATCGGAGATGAAATTCTCTTTTATCAATAAATAAATAAATAATCCCCATGTGAGCACCTCGTGTGCAGCACTGCAGCTGTATAATCACCAATCAGCATCAGATTTATGCACAATGTATCTTCAGTACAGACCTAGGAAGCTATCTTAACGAAGATGTGTTGCGAACTGCATGATTCCTAGAGACAGAAATTTCTACCGAATTTTTTCGCAGACAATAAACGAGACCCCAAGAAGGTGCACATACATTGCAGGGAATAGCGACGAAAACAGAGCGTGTAGCCAATGCGAAACAAATCAAATCAAAACGAAAGCCCCTAAAATCAGGGGAGAGGGGAGGGGATTGGGGGATTCGAAATCTCACTGGTCGGCGAGGTAGAGGAGGAAGTCGTGGTCGGCGGCGTACTCGCCCCAGAACGCCTCGCACCTCCCCGCGCTGCGGCGGACGGCGGCCTGCGCCATCCCGGGGAAGTTGAGCTCGTGCTCGAGGTCGGCGTGGCCCAGCATGTTGATGCGGCGCCACAGCTCGGGCTCTTCGCGGGCGGCGCCGCGCCAGGAGCGGCACACCTGGCCCGCCCCCATCAGGATGTCGACGTGGTCGAGCTTGTGGAGGATGGCCGAGATCGCGTCCAGCGGCAGCTCCGCCCAGTTCCTCGTCTCCGTCTCATCCGCGGGCACCGACTTCGTCGGCGCATTGCGGCCGCGTCGTCCGCCGCGCCCGCCTCGACGACGGCGGGACGAGGAGGATGGGGGCATCGCGCGGGGTGGGTGTGAGGGTTAGGGTTTGGGGAAGGAAGGCACGGGAATGATGCGCCGTTCGGCGGTTTGGGGGTGGTGGTGAAGAAGGTGGCAGCAGGTGAGTGTAGAAGACTCAGGTCAACTGAACGTGGGGCAATATTTTGACCAGTACATGTAATTTTTTTAAAAGTCAAACCTCATCAACTTTAATCAAATTAGTGGTGAAAAACATTTACATCTAGTATGCCAAACATTTATAATTAAAATCATCATAACACGTGGTTATATATTTTGTATAGTAGATAAATAGCTTTTTCTATAAACTTAGTCAGCATTTGTAAAGTTTGACTTTTTCAAATATCTATACATACTACTCCCTTTGTTTCAAAATACATGACTCAACTTTGTACTAACTTTAGTATAAAGTTGAGTCATCTATTTTAGAACGGAGGAAGTACATTATTGAACAGAGGGAGTATGTCTTTCTCAAAAGAAGTTGCCTAGTAGTACATGGATTTTCTTTCTCCCCGCCTTAGAGCATCTAAAAACATACCTCTCAAAAATCACCTGTATGCATTTGGGCGGACGGCTTGATCAGTGACCGATAGTAAAAATGTGATCCAATCCCTCCTTTAAACCGACCCAATACATTTGAGTTGTCCGGCACCCCTCAAATCCAACCCATATCTAGGATGAAATGGATAGAAAGCCCTGGCGCGCCCGAATGCGTCCGTCATTTCAGAACTGAGATCCATGCCAAAAGCCCTTCAAGTTGTTCCTAACCTAGCCCGACCTAACCTCTTCGTCTCCTCTCTTCTGCCTCTTTCGTGCCTTTCCTCCCCTAGCTCAGTCCTTGTCCCAACCCCACAGCATCGCCATCACCGACACAAAACCATTTGTGTCATCCTCGCCGTCCCTAACACGGTCACTAGCTTAGACACATACGCAATACGTCTTGCTCCTCCAGTCATACACCTTGCCCTCTATGTGTTCGAGAAAATGCCCAAACTGTATTTTATTCTTTTGTAGATAAAACAATGGATTCATCATATGGGAGTTTTAGAATAATGTGTTTGATGAACTTATTCAAAAAGAGTTTGTTGATTCATCGGATTCGTCAAATGAAGAGTGCATGATGATGATAAGTCACTAGTAGAAAACAGGGCATTTGTCCCGGTTTGTGAGGGCCTTTTGTCCCGGTTTAAGAACCGGGACAAAAAAGTCGGTACTAATGCCCTCCCTTTTAGTCCCGGTTCTTACACGAACCGGGCAACTGCGGGCAGCCCAGGCAAGGGGGCCTTTGGTCCCGGTTGGTGACATGAACCGGGACCAAAAGGCCTCCACGCATCAGCAGCTGGCTGGAGCTGAGGTTTTCTTTTTTAAAAAAAAAGTGGCTGGTTTAGGGGTTTTGGGGGTTAATTTAGGTTGTTATTAGCTAGCTAATAGAGAGAAGTGTCCTCTCTTATATCTTCGTCCTTGGTTTAAAAATAAACTACTTCTATATATAGTAAAATAAAGTAGTTTATTAAATCAACTAGCTAGTTCAACTATATATTAAGCACTTACTATAAATAAACTACTTCTTAATTATAAACTACTTCTTATATATAAATGACTTTGATCATGCAAAATTTTCCTATACATACACAATATGAACATATACATAAATTGACAAAGAAAATTCTATGAACAAAAAATCATTAAAATTCTATGAACAAAATTACAACAGAAAAAATCATAAAAATTCTATGAACAGAAAAAAATCATAAAAATTGACACATTCGATCTTTGCATATATATGAGCATACAAACATGCATATTCAACAATAATATCACAAAAAATATTAACAGAAAAAAATCTAACACAATATGAAAAAAATCTAACAGACAAATCTATGAACTACACATCTAAATTACTACACATCTAAATTACTACACATCTAACAAAAAATCTATCAACTACAAAAAAATCTAACAAAATCTAGCTCAATTAACTACACATCTAAATTATACTACACATCTAAATTAACTACTACATCGTATTAAATTAGCAAAAAATTTGCTCACGGGATGGCGACGGCGTGAGGGGCGCGGGCGAGGGCGACAGGCAGGGGCGGCGACGACGGACGACGTGCGTGGTGAGGGAGGGCGGCATCGACGGTCGACGGTGAGGGCGGCGCACATGATCGACAGTGAGGTGAGGCGGGCGGCGACGGCAGGGGCGTCAAGGAAAGGCACGGGCGAGGCGGCGGCGGCGTCGAAGCGTGGCGGAGCGGACCGTGAGGCGACAACGGCGACGACGAGGCGGAGACGGGCAGTGTGACGCCCCAAAAATTTAACCATGTTTTGTTTATCAAAATTTTGCCAGGAAACTTAAACTTTTAGTTTCTGGATTTCCATTTGATTTCAGAACCATTCTTTTCTTCATTATTATGGAGTTTTTCCCCCAAGTGAAAACTTTCCAATAATTATTGGACTCATTACTCTCTCAAATAAAACAATTCTTTTGACAGTAGGATTATTTATATAATTATCTTGTCCTGAGCCTTATCTCTCCAAAAAGGGGTTTTCATAAGTTTAGGGTCCCTTTTGCACTGCAACCCTTTTATAAAGGCATTCAAAAATCCCACCAAAATTTTGGCGTGTCATGTGATGTTTTTAAATCACTTTTATGCAAAAATATATTTCATTCTTTGGATATTTTGGGTTCTACATCAAGTTTTCAAATCTGGTCCAGTGGGCAATTTTGCACTACAACCTATTTAAATATTTTCTTAAAACTTTCACCAAAATTATGGGATGTCAGTAGGAGTATATTATTCAACTTGCTGCAAAAACCCAGTGTTGTCCCTTGAAAAATTTGAGTGAATCATCCTCATTTTCATTCTGGTCCAACTTGATGATTTGTACTGCAACCATATTTTAACTTGCTCCTTTACCCATGATTATTTCTCCTGCTTATAGACCACCCTGCCAAACCCTTAAGTCCAGGAGCATGAACCCTTTTGAATATTTTTGGTCCATGGAATGGCAGCCTTTAGTTTCTGCCCAATATTGGTTTTCTTAAATGTTTGCACTATCAAGTTTCTAGATTTGACCAACCAACCTTGCCATCCTCTCTTTCATCTAAAGAGACTGGGATCTGGAGAGTTTGGCCACCCCAAGAGATGCCTAAGTGCCCTTGGCATTTTGTCAAACACCTTATGAGCATGATCAATTTTGGCATAGTTTCTGGTTTGTACAATGGACCTGCTTAATTTGCCAAACCACCATGTCCACTAAGTTTCTAGACTACCCTAACCTAGGCCTGTTAGCCCCCAGCATCATCCAAAACCCCTAGCACCCACTAGCATTTCGCCGAACGCCTGGCGTGCACGCTCTGGGCGCGGCCAGAGCGCGCGTTTTGCACATGCAGGCGCACGGGTCGCCGCGTCGCGTTGCTGCCTCCCCCGCGCTGTTCTGGCCCTTCCCTACTCGCAGCCAGCGCCCCGACTCCTCCCTCGCCCGCAGAGCCGCTGGCCCCCTTCTGGCGCCTGAGCACCGCCTCCATAAGCCGCCACCGCCCGGCAGCCTACGCCTGGTCGGCGCCGCCCGAGCCACCTGGCCTTCGCCACTGCCCTGGAACAACTCAAACTCATCTGCAAGCTTGGCATAGCGCTCGCCGCCGCCGCGCCCCTAGCTCTGATATGGCGGTCATGGCGATCTTATCCCCCGTCATGGAACCGCCATTGCTCGCCTATAAATGGTGACCCCGAGCTCCTCCTAGACTGCATGCAGCCTCAAGCCATCCCCCTCGAGCTCCCCTAGCCCGCAATCGACCAAGGGAGGCCGTCGTTCCCGACTCCGGCCGATTCGGCCGCCGCCACGGCCCAGCCCCGTTCATCGCCACCAAGCCCTCCCCCGACCAACCAACGCCACCACTCGACTCCCCATGACCCTACGGAGCCGCCCAACACCTCCGACCTACTCGGGATCCACCGTAGCCCAAACCCCCAAACCTCCCGAAGCTGCCGTCCGCCGCAAGGCTCGTCGCCGGCGACTTCCTTCACCCCCGCCGACCCAACAACCACCGGGAGGACCGCCCCGACCTGGCGAGTCCATCCCTGCCCTTGGATCCCCGTGGGGAGCCGCCGTTCATCGGCGGCGATCGCCGGAACCCGCCCTTCGGGCAGAGGAGGAGAAGAAGGCGGGCGATCGGTCAACCCGACCGGTGGGCCCAGTGGACCCACTGTCAGTGACCAGTTCCGTCGCCACGTGTTTTAGGTGGTAGCGTAATCGCAGAATACACCTTTGACGTGGTCAGTTTTTCGAAACGTTTTTCCCTTTTCTGTTTTATTTTAAAAACAGATTTTTGACCAAACTTTGACTGGCCATAACTTTTTAAATATAACCCCAAATGAATTGATTATTTTTCCTACCTCTCTCAAATATTGCCTAGTTTATTTTCAGATTTATTTGAAAAAAATTCAGACAACTTTTTGGTACTGTTTTTTTTTTTGAAACTATGTATTGATTCAAAATTATTTTAAAATAGGATTTTTGGAGAGAGGAGAAAACTTTCAAAAGTTTTGGAGTGCACCCTGCCTCTCCACACCTTGAAGGCAAGCATTCTGAACCCTGGCATAATATTTTTCATGCATCGTTTGACACGATTATGACACCACCTCAATACGTAGGACTCGTTATTTTATGTGGTGATATGATCATTTGCATGAATGCATATTGGAAATTTCCTTGCTGTTGGAAATGGACATGCGTGTGATAGTGATCATCCTCGTATGCCTTTCGTGCCTACCGGATGGAAAACGGGAAAGTCTCTGTCTTGGGTAGACCCGAGCTTGTCCCTAGTTCCTCGTCGAGACGAGTGTGTCCGGCATGGCATGATGAGGTATGATGAGTGGTGATTCTGTCTATTGGATGAAATATATTCATTGTGCTAATCATGCAGGGAATACTTAAACCTCCTGAGTCGACCATAGATCGAGTCTTGTTCCAGTAACCCCCATACTTGTTTCAGTACTACCACTTGCCCCTACAACAAGTAGGGTGCGGTTTAGTAAGTCGTCAACCCTTTCTAGCACACACCTGCATGAGAGGCCATGGTGGAAGGCACGGTTGTAGCCGGTGGCGAGCCACCTGGTCCGGGGCATGGGTGTTTCGGTTGAGACCGAGAGGAGGCCACCCCTTAGAGCTGCGATATAAGTTTGATCCCATGCTACGCGAGGTTGTAGCCTCCCACTTAGAGTTTCGCTGACGGTGTAGTGGGTGATTCGGACACCGTAAGTTAAATTTGGTGTGTGCGGTCAGGTGTGTTTTCAATTGAAAGACCGTAGATGGAATTAGTCCCGATGGACTAAAGGAAGCCGTTACTCGTGGGTAAAGAGTACCTCCTCTGCAGAGATTAAATTTATTCGAATAGCCGTGTCCATGGTTAAGGACTACAGTCTGGGATGGGTCAAGTGTCGGTCGTAGTGTCGGTCTTCGGAGGAGAAACTGTTAAACCAAACTTGGGGCCTGACTTTTTGTTATGGACTAACCCGTTATATTATTTGAATTATCGAGTATCCCCAGGATGGTTCTACCTCCTGGATATTCACTGTAATTTATTTTATAAGCCCTTTATGTGGTGACGCTGGGACGCCCGACTGTGGCATGCTTGTTATTTATTTACTTATAAGCCCTTTATGTGGTGTCACTGAGACGCCCGACTGTGGCATGCTTGTTATTTATTTACTTATAAGCCCTTTATGTGGTGTCGCTGAGACGCCCGACTATGGCATGCTTGTTATCTATTTACTTTATAAGCCCTTTGTGTGGTGTCGCTCAGACACCCGACTGAGGCATGCTCGTTATTTACTATCATTTCGAGACGTCGCTTCAGACATCCGAATGGTGCATTTTATTTCTACTCTGTCATTACATAATTATTGTTGCATATAAATAACCGGCGTGCATGCATCAGAGATTTTTATTTTATGACTGACGTTGTGATCATAGAATATTTCAGAACATGTTTTGTTATATTATACCTGTGTTCATAAATGTTTGCGAGTACATTCAAAGTACTCACTGACTTGTTCCTGGCTATTGTCTTGGCCAGATTTCTTGCATGGAGAGGAGCGGTGCGATGACAACCCCGGAACCTACGCATTGAGGATAGCAGCCTCGCGAAGATAGGAGTTAACCTGGTCAGTTGTTCCTGTGGGAAATGGAGTCCCATAGACGCCGACAATCCACAAAACGCTTCCGCCATCAACCACTAGAAACCAATTGTTGTACTCACAGGCCAGAATGGTCTTGTACTACATATTTTGTATTTTGCTTGGAATTTACGTATCAAGTTGGTGTCTCATCACTAACAGTAATCACAGGGCTGGTGAGCACTGGCCATTTTTGAAATTAATATCCGAAAATCCGGTTCGCAGACTTGGTATCGAGCCAGGTGACCATTGGCTAATCCTATCTTAGCCAGGTCGAAAAACCTAGGTAAACCAAACCACCAGACCTTAACCTAAACCCAGCCAGGCTTCTCGTGCAAGATAGCCACACAGTGAGCCTGACACCTTTTAACAGTCGGTGCCCAACCTATCAACCTAGCCTGTTGATCCCGCGCCAGTGACCGACGCCTAATATGTCCCATTCGCAAGTGTGCGAAGGAAGACTCCGTCCCCTTTTCTATAAAAAGGGCACGCTAGCCTCAACCTAGCATAGCACAACCTCTACCCCGAACCAAGCCATAATGCCTGGCCCCGTAGTGCACAATGAGACCACATCAACCAACCTTGGAGGTTTTGTGACCATACTCGCAAACCTCACCCGTCGTGCCTATGCGTTAGAAGAGCCCCCGGAATATATTGTGTACCAAGGACCCATGGCGGTGAGAGCCGTCAATTCCGGGCCCTTGTGCACATCTACGGTAGGGATCATCGCGTAACGCCCTACTGAGTTCACCGAAGGACAACTTCCTTCGAGCCACAAGCCATCCAGCTAGCTGCTCGAGAAGTTATAGTTCAACTCCGGCGGTTGTCGCCCAGAGTTAACTGTCGCTCGTTCTACTACTACCACGTACATGAAAGGTATGGTAGACCACCCGGGTTGCCAGCGGAGATCACGAGGCGGATCTGCGTTGTTGCACCTAGTGCGCTATGTAGGTGCACTAGAGGAACTGCTCGATCAAATCACCATTGATCTAATCGCAGCTCGTGGAGAGCTGGTTCGCCGAGCCCCGGCGAGAAGAGAAGACGAGCCCGACGCCGACAACCCAGTCGTGCTGTTCGGACACCCGATCGAGACCTTGAGGTCAGCCCCATCCACCAACCAAGGTACTTTGATGACCCGGAAGTGCTTGTCGCATCAGGAGCACACTCAACGGGATTGTGGCCAACAATCCCGCGATGGTCATCATCGCCACCCCGACCCTGCAGTCCCTCAACCACCTCCAGCTAATCCCGATGGTGAGACCCGTGGAGAAGCCTCGACGTCCTCAAGGCACGCCCGCTTGGATATAAACGAGGTAGACTAAGCCACTCGAGTAGTGCCTAGTCTCAGTGTATCCACGCCTTATAATCATGTGACCTTGTAAATAGACGCAGCCTGTTGTGGTGCCTCTGTTTTAAATAGTAGACTTGCCTAATTGTGTCAGCCTGCAGTTGCATTTTTATTCCAGGCACAGCTACCAAAACCAACCCCGACGACACCCACAGTAACGCGTCACTTTTGTGAGATATGTGTATCTGTGGCTTTGACCCCGACCCCATGAGAGCAGAACCGACAAACTAGTGCCCCTCATCGCGGTAAATAACCCAGCCCGGATGCTGTATAAAAGGCCACCTCGTGACCTTGCCAAGCACCCCTCACCTTGTGCACCATCCTCACAACCATTTCTTGCCATGCCAAGCCCTAGCATTTATCTGAGAACCCCAGATGCAACCCCGGGTAGCTTTGTCAAAATATTGTGGGATTTTACCTGCAGTACCATGGGTTCTACCCAGCCACCCCAGTACGAGCTGCTCAAATCGAGGGTCACCCCATCCACCTCGAAATATTGGGCAGTAGTACACATCCCTCCCGTAAACTCAAACCAAGACCCAATGGAGGTCTCCTTCGTGGGAAAATCTATGCCAGCTCCACAAATGGCCATAGAAGCGGCTGCACATGAAGCGCTTGTCCGACTTCGATTCGCGGTACCCTATGCCAGTGAAAGAGGATATTATTACTTTCCGAGCCGTTCAGCACCCGGAGGAGTAATGTCTTTTCCCGGTGGACGAATTGAGAGAGACCCGAAGATCGCCAACCTGGTCGATATGTCATCGTCAGAACGGTTGACCCAGCGGGTAATGGGTTATCTCCAGAGCCTCGCTGATTTAAATCCTCAGATCGCCATCGGCAGACCAGTGAGGCCCGACCAGGAGAGACACATCCATCGGCTGGTCAATCCGCTTCCCCCGATAGAAGAGGAGTGTGTCCCAGTACCAGAGACGTTTTCTCGGGACCCCGTCCAGTTACTGTTTGCTTTATAGACGTCACTGTTGTAATTATTATGGCTACATTTATTTATATGTTGTAACTTATGCGTGGTACCCCGAGTTTTTGCGGCGAGTAAATTATTTAGTTCTATTTATTTGAGTAGTTTTTGATGCGGTTTAACTTTTAATTTTACTGTTTTCTCTCGCGAAAAATCCTGGAGTGAGATTTCTTTTCCCTGTGTTGCTACCTCGTATATCTTCTCACGACATGGATTATTTTTATTCATGCAACACCACGGCAGCAGACCCACAACCACTCGGACACATACACTGCTTGCAAAGACACGTAACCGTGTTGCATCTCATCGACCCCCTCCCTAAACGCACCACAGTCTCCAAAGGAGAGATTAGTGGATAATCATCCGGGTATTAGTTACCTCCGGCACACCGACAACAGTTAACACCCGGCGTCACACCTAGTCCTCGTGATCACCGCCACCGCGGAGAGCCAGCACTCGAGCGGCAGCATCGCGACGATCATCGAGGATCATCGCGCCAGGAGCACGGAGAGCCCCAAAGATCGCCGCCACCCTCCGCACACGGGATCACGTACCAGTCCGGCACCGCCTCCGCCATTAGAGCCTCGTCTCGAGCTTCTGTAAGCAGTAATGGAGGAGAAGGAAGGAGGAGGAGAAGCGAGGCCAGGTGTGAAGGAGAAGAAGGAGCACCGTGGTCGTTTTATAGCTCGAGATCGGTGTACGGTGGGCGAAGTCCACCAGCGCCGCTCGTCGCCCGATCGCCGGTGTTCGGAGGCGAATCCACGAGCAGTGCCGACAGCGCACTAGCCCGCGAGGTGAGTGCACGCTGCGTCGGCAGCTAGCACGCCGCGCACTACCGCAGTACGGCCTAGATGCCCTACGCGCTAGACGTCGCCGGTGGAGGAAGCGCGGGAAAGCGCGCGGGAGAGAGGAAGAAGAGAGAGCCAGAGGAAGAAGGAGAGACTGACAGTGGGCCCCGGGTCCACCTGTCAGCCAGAGGGAGCACTGTGCCCTTGGGTGCGACCAGCGCATTTTAGAAATTTAGATTTACGGTAAGCAGTGTAGAAATCTCTCCACCGTAAAAAAAATTCCACGCAGCGCTAGTGTCCCACACTGTAGTTTTGCACCACATCTTGCTCTCTTACTGTAGCCTCATTTTACCGCTTAAGTAAAATGGTTATTTCTGTTAATGGTAGGAGTAATGTTTTTCAAAACAGCTCTTAACAAATCTCGAGGACGAGATTTTTCCTTAAGGGGGGTAGTGTTGTGACGCCCCAAAAATTTAACCATGTTTTGTTTATCAAAATTTTGCCAGAAAACTTAAACTTTTAGTTTCTGGATTTCCATTTGATTTCAGAACCATTCTTTTCTTTATTATTATGGAGTTTTTCCCCCAAGTGAAAACTTTCCAATAATTATTGGACTCATTACTCTCTCAAATAAAACAATTCTTTTGTCAGTAGGATTATTTATATAATTATCTTGTCCTGAGCCTTATCTCTCCAAAAAGGGTTTTTCATAAGTTTAGGGTCCCTTTTGCACTGCAACCCTTTTATAAAGGCATTAAAAAATCCCACCAAAATTTGGGGGTGTCATGTGATGTTTTTAAATCACTTTTATGCAAAAATATATTTCATTCTTTGGATATTTTGGGTTCTACATCAAGTTTTGAAATCTGGTCCAGTGGGCAATTTTGCACTACAACCTATTTAAATATTTCCTTAAAACTTTCACCAAAATTATGGGATGTCAGTAGGAGTATATTATTCAACTTGCTGCAAAAACCCAGTGTTGTCCCTTGAAAAATTTGAGTGAATCATCCTCATTTTCATTCTGGTCCAACTTGATGATTTGTACTGCAACCATATTTTAACTTGCTCCTTTACCCATGATTATTTCTCCTGCTTCTAGACCACCCTGCCAAACCCTTAAGTCCAGGAGCATGAACCCTTTTGAATATTTTTGGTCCATGGAATGGCAGCATTTAGTTTCTGCCCAATATTGGTTTTCTCAAATGTTTGCACTATCAAGTTTCTAGATTTGACCAACCAACCTTGCCATCCTCTCTTTCATCTAAAGAGGCTGGGATCTGGAGAGTTTGGCCACCCCAAGAGATGCCTAAGTGCCCTTGGCATTTTGTCAAACACCTTATGGGCATGATCAGTTTTGGCATAGTTTCTGGTTTGTACGATGCGCACGGGTCGCCGCGTCGCGTTGCTGCCTCCCCCGCGCCGTTCTGGCCCCTCCCCACTAGCAGCTAGCGCCCCGACTCCTCCCTCGCCATGAGCCGCTGGCCCCCTTCCCGGCGCCTGCGGCACCGCCTCATAGCCGCCACCGCCGCCCGGCAGCCTCTGCCCTGGTCGGCGCCGCCCGAGCCACCAGCGCTCGCCAGCTGCCCCTGGAACAGCTCAAACTCATCCGCAAGCTTGGCCGCAAGCGCTCGTCGCCGCCACGCGCCCCCTAGCTACAGTATGGCGGTCGCCGGCGATATCATCCCCGGCCGCCGCGGAACCGCCATTGCTCGCCTATAAATGGTGACCCCGAGCTCCTCCTAGACCACATGCAGCCTCAAGCCATCCCCCTCGAGCTCCCCTAGCCCGCAATCGACCAAGGGAGGCCGTCGTTCCCGACTCCGGCCGATTCGACCGCCGCCACGGCCCAGCCCCGTTCATCGCCACCAGGCCCTCCCCCGACCAACCAACGCCACCACTCGACTCCCCATGACCCTACGGAGCCGCCCAACACCTCTGTCAGGGATATACCCCGCGGTGTAACCCGGCCAGACCCGACCGGACTTGGCGACTCACTAATGACCCCTGACTGGACGACTCACTAAGTGACCCGCCCGAGCCTGGCGACTTATCGATGACCTGGCAAGCAGATCAGAGGAGCGACAAGACCCAGGGGCCCAGGAGGCTCAAGGCCCAGAAGGCCGGCTTACGTTATGGTAGGCCGACTTAAGAGGAAAGGCGTGAGGAATATCTCCCTTACAAGGAATCAAGACCCAAACTTGTATCCGGCTTGTAGTAGAAGATAGGCTAGTCCAATCCTATTTGGACTCCACATGTAACCCACCCCTCTAACTTATATAAGGAGGGGCAGGGCTCCACAAAGAGGGACAAGCAACAAGAAACAATATCTAGGGCTAGACCCAAGGAGGAGAGCTGGCTTATGGCGACTTCCTCATGCGCATAATGAGACCTAGCCTCAAACAGCATGTAGGGTTGTTACCGGATGATGTTTCCCGGGGCCCGAAGCTATCTAAACCCTTGTCTTGCGTGTTGATCAGCCCTGCGTCTCTCGTCCCACTCAACCCCTCTCAAGCTACCACATAGATGCGTTGGCCTCGCGACTAAGTCCTGACACTAAGGACATCTGCCGTGTTAATTCCACGACAGTTGGCGCCCACCGTGGGGCTCGCGCACGGTGGTGTTGAGTTCTTGGAGGGATCTTTACCCAGGTTTCGAGAAGTTCGTGAATTAGCCGGTTGAAGAAGAACCGGCGCAGAAGAATCACGCAAGATGATCCGGCATGGGACAGTTTTTTGGCAGAGCCGGCGTGTTCATTGTTTATGATCAGAGTTGTGATTAATTCTACATGGTCAGGACAAGAGCTAAGGGCTGCGTACGGCCGCCGGAGACGCCGTAATAATCCGCCAGCCAGATCGTTTTCATGGACCGCCGCAAATTATCAATCTGACACGGTCAAGAAATCCCTCTGCAATAGTCCGAATACTATTCTATAGACCAAAGGATATTAAAACCATTCAGCTGCGCATCAAGGGCGCCTCCCCACGATAGCCACGTCATCACAGCGTGGAAGACAAAACAGATCGCTGTGACAAAAACAAAAAAGATTGCTGGGAGAACACATGTCTCTCGATCTGCTTTCCCTTCCTCACGAAGCAATGTCCAATCCCGCACGCAACCTCCACCCCGTTCCTCTCTGCCCTGCGCCGCCCCCTCCTCTGGAGAACGAGCACGGCTCGTGTCGCTGTGCCTGGTGGGGATCCGGTGCATCCCCTCTCCCCTCGCCTCCTCCTCTCCTGGGTCCCTGCGTTGTCGGCTCAGCCGCTTCTCCTGCATCTTCTCGTCCCCGCTTCTCTCCTCCTAGTCCAGTCCTGGACCAGATCGGCATCCGGCGCAGGAGGCTCGGGGTGGTCGCAGGTTCGGGTGCCATCTCCTTCCTTCCCGTACACTGGGATCAAACAGCCCACGGCCTGGCGGTGGCGGCCTGGATCCGGAGGCAGATGGACCAGATCCTGGAGCTGGGCACGAAGGAACTCAAGGTCGACGACTCCGGCTTCGTCCTCCTCCTCTGACGTCGCCACCTTGCTCAGGTCCAACACGCCTATCCATCGCCCCAGTTTTTATCATTTCGTCGTGATTACCATCCCACGCCATCCATAGGGTGCCTTCTGCCCTTCTCACCACTCTGAACTCGGAGGAAGTGGAAATTGGGTTGGGGATGTTTTTCGAGCTCGAAATTAAACCCAGTTCTAGAATAATAGAAGCTGGTGCTGAGATGGTCGGTAGGCAGTGGCACTCATAGGTTTCCATTGCTTCAAATCTATTTGGTTTTAGGTGATTTGGCACCCAAAACTCAGAACACTGTTGCTACACATCAGTTCAGGAATCAAGGCAAATAGCGGTATTTCCCTTTGGGGTGAATGGACGAACTGATTATGGGAAGACCAACCAAGTAGTTTATACAGTACTCACAATTTCTCACACTTCCAGCGAAGAGAGAGAGAGAGAGAGAGAGAGAGAGAGAGAGAGAGAGAGAGAGAGAGAGAGAGAGGAGGGAGGGAGGATTCTGGAGGAGGATTCTGTTTGAGGAGGGAGGGAGGAGGAGGATTCTGTTTATTACGTCAACCATGTAGTAGAAACCAGATAGAACTAAACAGCTAGGGTTTTGGTTGACTTGGTAGCTGAATCATGGTCCATGAATTTGTGTAAAACGACAAGTGCGCTACTGAACTAAAATTCTACCTGTTCATTCCACTGCCCAGTTACCATATGAAAGGTTCTGTTTTGCCACCGCAACTTTAATTAGATTGTTATAGTTCAGACTAAGGGGATCAAGATTAGTCATCTGTTAGCTATGTACTGTGGACCTCAACACTAGCTGAGTAGCTACGTAGCTAATCATTGATCTTGTCTTGGGTGAAAGGCTGGCGTTTGTTAATTCAGATACTGAAAGGTAACCCACACTGACTTTATTTGTTTACTTTCCTTCTGAACTCTTATTTGCTTAGCTTCTATTGATGATATTTCTAATCTTTTATCTTCGCCGGTAAACTAAACTGCATCTCAGTTTTCTGTTCCCATTTCCTGGATTGCGGGTCCTGATGCGCAAGATTCTTCTGTTTGCTACAGCGCACGCAGGTCTGGACGATGGCAAGCATTGATGTGCGCACGTCGTTGCAACAGCCACACATCAACCCTCCCGACGCACGCAATAATCAGAGGTGCCAAAATGATTTGGTGTTTGCAAGGGTCGCTTTTGTTGCATTTTCTACATGAGAAACCATCTCAAGCTGTAAGTTTGCACAGCCTGGACACTTCACTTGCATACCTTGTTAGTTACTGATTGGACTATACGTAATTATGTTCACTTATATATAACAAGAGTTACTTTACCCAACTCCCAAGGAAATTGATAAAAGAAAAACATGTCTGCATACTAAATGTTCTTGCAAATCTTGTTCTCAGATTGTCAATTGAAGGCGACAACAAGATATTCTCATGTTCTTTTAGAATGTTTATTTGGGGATTAAAATCTTGATAATTAGATGTACTGCTTCGCTTCATATGTAATTTCCCTCATGCCTTCTAATCCGTTCAGATGACTAGCTATTATCCACATTAGGTTTTGAAATGCCTATGCTCTATCTAATTGGTCGTTCAATTAGTCAAATAGCCGTTTCATTTTTATTATGCTGACACAAGATCTGTCTCTGTTCTAAGATTTAGTTTCTGGTCACTTTTTGTGAGGTTTTTCATCAAAGATTCTCTTTAAACTCCTATTTTATACCTTTCTTTATGGTTCTTTGCATGGAAGTACTCTGTTTTCTTGCTTATATTATTCTTCTGCTATCATACAGATTTGGATGCACCTGCACAGTACTGATAGTACATGAAATTCATCAACCTGCTGTTGCCGCAACCAACCAAAATCTGCTCTAACAGAGTGATGAATACAATATTCATGCTAAGCTTTCTTCAAATTATGCTAATTGATCTTAAAAAGCTGGCTACTGGTGTTATTTGCTGCAATTTATTTCTGACAACCAGGTAGTCTTGGAATGCTTTCGTGATGCAATTTATTTCTGACAGACAAGCTATGCTAATTGATCTTGAAAAGCTGGCTACTTGTAACGCCCCGGATTCGATGCGCCAGGTGTTTGTCAGTTATTCGCCGTCGTTGCCATGTCATGTTCTTGCGTGTTGCACTTTGCCATGTCATCATCTGCATTTCATATCATGTCATCATGTGCATTTCATTTTGCATACGTGTTCGTCTCATGCATCCGAGCATTTTCCCCGTTGTCCGTTTTGCAATCCGGCACTCCTATGTCTCCGGCGCCCCTTTTGCCTCTTTTCGTGTAATGGGTGTTAAGCGTTCTCGGAATGGACCGAGGTTTGCCAAGCGGCCTTGGTATAGCACCGGTAGACCGCATGTCAAGTTTCGTGCCATTTGGAGGTCGTTTGGTACTCCAACGGTTAACCGGGTAACCGCAAAAGCCTCCTTCTCTTTGCAGCCCAACACCCTTTAAAAGTGGCCCAAAACTCATCCAACTCCCCTCCATGCTCTCGGTCGTTCGATCACGATCGTGTGGGCGAAAACCGCTCCTCATTTGGAGTCTCCTAGCTCCCTATGCCTATATAAACACCCTCCCCTTCGAAATTCGCGATCAAATCCCCCCGAAACCCTAGATCTCGCCCTCCGCCGCCGTCGGACACGTCCGATCTGGACCGGACGCATCCGCCCGCCGCCATAGCGAATCACGCGCGCCACGTGGCGCCGCCGTCCCTCCGCCGCCGCGGCCATGGAGCCCATCCGGGGCCTTGGCCCGATCCGCCGCCCGGCTCCCGCCCGCGTCCCGCCGCGCATCGCCGGCGCCGCCGCCGCCGCCGGCGTCCCGCGCCTCCTTGCCCGCCGTCCCGGCCGAGCGCCTCGTGGCGACTTCCCGCCACCCGGGTCGGCGGCGCCCTCGCGCCCTTAGCGCCTCCGCGCGCCGCCTCCTCCTCCTCCGCCGCCGCGCGCCTCAGCCCTACCCGCCGGAGCTTCGCCTCGCGCCGCCCGGCCCGAGTTCGCCGCCCGCGCGCCGCGGATCCGGTCGGGCCGGACCGGATCCGGCCGCCTCAACCTCCCCGGCCCTCTCCCCATCCTCCTCCGGCCTCATCCTCGCCTCCGGCCGGCCTCCGGCGAGTTCCTCCGGCGAGATCCGTCCTGCATCGAAATCCGTGCCGAGAGATTGACTTTCCCCCCTCCGTTTTTCTGCTAAGTCCCCGAATCTGCTAATATTTTGTTGCATATCCATCATGCCATAACTCTACATCCGTAGCTCCGTTTTGGGCGTGTGATATGTCAAATTGTTCGTCTCGACGAGTACATCATTTCATCTCATTGCATCATTTTCATTTGAGCTCATCTTGATGCCCGAAACGCTGTTAGAAGAGGGCTATGTGATGTTAGTTTCTGATTCTTATCGAACATGCACTTTGTCATTTTGCCATGATTGATGTGTGCACCCTATGAACTTGAGTCCTACATGTGTTTTGTAATATGCCATGCCATCTTTACAGGGGTGTATGCCATGTATTTTGTGATCTCTGTGGTGACTAGCACAAGCATGCAAACTAGGCTTCATGATGTTGCTGATTTCAGCCCTATTACTTGATATTTTTATGCCATGTAAACTTGATGCTCTGAGAGAGATCCATGCTTATTTTGAGATACTTCAGTAAGGATGTTTTGAACATATGGTTATGCTCTATCCATACATGCCCTTGTTTGCAATTATGGAGTGCCATAGATTGAGTCAAACAAGCTCTACTTTTGCTATAAAATGTTCCTGGCAGATTGTTTACATGTTATTCAATTTTGCCAAGGTTGTTGTAGTTGATCCTTGCATGCTATGTTGTTGTTCTTGCCATGTATAGCTTCTATGCCATGTATAGTGTCTGGTTGAATGCTTAGTTTGTCATGCAATGCCTCGTAGTGAGTGCATCGAGCTCGTTAACATGCCTACTTGTTATCTGTTTATGCCATGCTCCAGTTTTGCACTAAGTCTGAATCTGTTTATCTTTTTGCTATATTCACATGCTTGCAACTGTATTTTTTGATCCCTTTTGGCTTATGGTCACTAAGGGACTTTTGTTATATGCTTTTAGTAGATTCATGCCATACTCTAGTTTGACTCGATAGCTTGCTGTAACATGTTGTTTGATAGCTCTAAACATGTTAACCTGATGTTATTTCTGCCATGTCCTGTGATTTCTGCTAAGTCTGTGAACCTGTTATTATTTGCAATCTTGCCATGTCCTTTTGAGCATGTTCTAGTGATTTCTGGAGTTAGCTCAGTGTTCATGTTTTGTCATGCTTTACCTGTACATCGTGCCCATGCCTTTTGTTATTACGTTGAGATGCTGTAGCATAGTGTTTTGATGCTTGCAATATGCCTACTTGCTGTTTTGTGACAGATTGTTGCTATAACTTGTATAGGGTGTATGTGTTAAACCGTTGCTCCGTTTTGAGTATGCTCTATATGAAACTTGCTTGATTTTGCATGTAGGTTCATATTATCATGTTGCATCCTTGTTTTGAGGTGTTTGCTTGATGTTTGGGTGCTTTTTGCATCAATGCCATGCTTATCTTGTTTTGCTCATATTTTCTAGGCCGTAGCTCCGAATTAAATGAACTTTATATGTAACTTGACTAGAATTTCGTGTAGATCATCTTGGTGCATCTTAACTTGCTGTTTAACCACTTGAACTTAAGGTTTATTCAGATCTGGACCAATTTCGAAATTTGCATATGAGGACTTACCGGAATAGTTCTATGTTGTTTCCGGCCTCATTTAAACTTGTTTTGATGTGTTGCTCTTGTATGCAACATCTCTTGCCATGAGTAGCCTCATCTAGCTTTGTCATGCATCATGTTTGTTGTGCATCTTGTCATGTTCATGTGTGGTGTGTTTACCTTGTTGTGTGCTTCTTCTTGTTAGTTCATGTTTCGTTGCGATCGTGAGGATTCGTTCGTCTACGCTTGGTTCGGCTTCATCCGTTCGTCTTCTTCATGGACTCGTTCTTCTTCCTTGTGGGATTTCAGGCAAGATGACCGATACCCTGGATCTCACTACTATCATTGCTAGCTTCGTTCTATCGCTATGCTGCGCTACCTATTACCTGTTTATCAAGCCATCCCAAATTGCCATGTCAGCCTCTAACCTTTTGCACCCTTCCTAGCAAACCATTGTTTGGCTATGTTACCGCTTTGCTCAGCCCCTCTTATAGCGTTGTTAGTTGCAGGTGAAGATGAAGTTTGTTCCTTGTTGGAACATGGAGATGTTGTTCCTTGTTTGAACATGTTTACTTGTTGGGATATCACAATATCTATTGTTTAATTAATGCATCTATATACTTGGTAAAGGGTGGAAGGCTCGGCCTTATGCCTGGTGTTTTGTTCCACTCTTGCCGCCCTAGTTTCCGTCATATCGGTATTATGTTCCCGGATTTTGCGTCCCTAACGCGGTCGGGTGATTTATGGGACCCCCTTGACAGTTCGCTTTGAATAAGACTCCTCCAGCAAGGCTCAACATTGGTTTTACCATTTGCCTCACCTATTACCTTTTTCCCTTGGGAGTCGCGCTCTCAAGGGTCATCTTCATTTTAGCCCCCGGGCCAATGCTTGTCTAAGTATTGGTCCAAACTAAACCACTTGCGGTGCCGCCCCTAGGCAACTTGGGGTATCGTCGGTTGCCAGACGCATTGCTCATCCGGTCGTGGCTTCGAGGCGAGAGATCTGTGGCTACTATCGAGGTGTCGGCACGCCGGGAGGTCTTGCTGGTCTTGTTTTATTGTTGTCGAAATGTCTTGTAGCCGGATTCGAGACTGATCGGGTCTTCCCGGAGAAGGAATATCCTTCGTTGATCGCGAGAGCTTATCATGGGCTAAGTTGGGACACCCTGCAGGTATAAACTTTCGAGAGCCGTGCCCGCGGTTATGTGGCAGATGGGAATTTGTTAATATCCGGTTGTAGTAAACTTGAAGCAAACTCTTCTAAAATACACCAACCGTGTGTGTAACCGTGAGTGTCTCTTTTCGGGGTTGATCGAGAGGAGAACACGGTTTCTGGGTTATGTCTGACGTAAGTAGGAGTTCAGGATCACTTCTTGATCATTACTAGTTGACGACCGTTCCTTTGTTTCTCTTCTCGCTCTCATTTGCGTATGTTAGCCACCATATATGCTTAGCCGCTGCTGCAACCTCACCACTTTACCCCTTCCTTTCCCTTTAAGCTTTGCTAGTCTTGATACCCATGGTAATGGGATTCTTTGAGTCCTCGTGGCTCACTGATTACTACACCACCGATTGCAGGTACAGGTTTCGCGATGATCATGACGTGAGAGCGATGTTTGCTTGTTTGGAGTTCTTCTTCTGCTTCTTCTTCGATCAGGGGATAGGTTCCAGGTCGGCAGCCTGGGCTAGCAGAGTGGATATTGTTTGAGTTTCTGTTTAGGTTCCATCCGTAGTCGGATGTTGATCTCTTGTATATGATGTTGATGTATTCTTGTGGCATTTGTGCCTTATGTATGTATCCCCATCTATTATGTAATTTTGATGTAATGATATCCACCTTGCAAAAGCGTCTTCAAGATGCGCTTCTATCCTTGGTGGGACCTTCGAGTTCCTTTTGGATAGGGTCGCATCTTGGGCGTGACACTACTGGTGTTATCTGCTTTGTGGAAGGCTGTTAGCATTAAACTTTAGTGCTCGGCTGTTCATCATAGTCTCATTCCCTAGATAATTAATGAGGCATGAAAAATAGGTGAAATTGCAGGAAAATTGAAGATGGGAACACGATTTATTTTGTCAATGAGAACATCTACTGTTACAGATACACTTTCTGTATTCTACCTATCGATGGCGTAATGTTTGAATATTAAGTCATTTCCTTTTGTCATTAGCAGGTGCTTTTATTTATGTTCATATTCCACGTATGCATGTGCTGCTCCGGTGGTGTTTTATTAGTTGATTGGCGTATATGGATCTCTCCATGTTTATTAGTTGATCTCCAACCCCTACTCTGCTGTGGTGCTATGGGAGCAAGAAGAGCATGCATTAAGGATGGCAATGGGTAGGGTATGGGCAGGGTAGAGCAATACCATACCCATACTCGTATAGTCAGTGGGTACAAAACCCTACCCATACCCGTACCCATGGGTATGAAACTTTACCCATACCCATACCCGACGGGTACCCATACCCATTGGTACCCAACGGGTAGAACAAACAGTACACAACAATTTTATGCTCATTGATAGCATATTTGAAAAAAAAATCAATTATCTCAGCTCAATAATAGGCAGATGAGTAAATGACATATATCAAAATTTAGAAATCACAACATACTCTTAATTCAATAGGAGTAGACGCATCACATGACAAATTAATGACTAACTGACGGCAACTTAACATTAGTTCACAAACGGGCAGGGTATGGGTATACCCGCGGGTACAAGGTTATACCCGTACCCTACCCATGACTTAATGGGTAGGGTATGGGTAATACCTATGGGTATAAAAGTGTGCCCATACCCTGCCCATGCGGGTACGGTACCCACGGGTACCCGTACCCGTGGGTAAAATTGCCATCCTTAGCATGCATGCTTTCTCTCTACATCTAGGGTCCATATGGCCAGATTGACGGGCCTAAACTCTGGGTGAGCTCCTCCATGACCCGATCGATTTCTTACCTTGCTGGTTGTGTCATATGGCTATTAGCATTTGATTGATAAATATTTCAGTTTTACTGGATGATCTTGCTTTACCCATCTGCACCTTGAGTTGATCTGTTCTTTCATGTTTACTTACTTTTGCTACTATTCTTGTGCAGCTCCAAGGTTTCTTTCAAGAATCATGAGAGAACATTCAAGGAGTGGATTATTTGGAAATTAGAACCTTCAGATTTCTTAGAAGTGAGGTTACTTTCCAACTAGAATTATAGGCAAGCATTGGTCTTTAATTTGGAAGTGATTATCATGTCTAAGAAGGGAGATCAACCCGGTTTGGTGTACATGATGTATGATCCTTTTTTTATTGATTTCTTATACTATGTTGACATGACTTATTTCACTCAATTTTCTGGGTTTTTTACACCATACTTCATGCGGTAGCCATACAAGATCATTTATTATACCATTGTACTAGCATATTACAAAATCATTATGCTAGATATAGATGGATTAACATGAAGATAATTTCTTTTGATCTGTTTTTTCACTAGACATAGATGCTATTTATGCTTCTTTAGCAGTGACATCATAGTCAACTTGCATTTTATGTCTTTTAGCTACACTACCAAATCCAGCAACTTTGATTTGTTCGTACCATTAGGCTGTAAGGAAATATTACTATATGTAACATGTTTTTTTTTCTTAAGCTACTGTTGTTGCTTCTCATGTCCGAAATATATTTCTTGATGCAGCTTCACTCGGATTTATGTGAATATAAGCGTAAGAGGTCTAGTGGCAATGCTACAAAATCATTGCAGGCGTGAGTATCCGGATTGCACTACTGCTGGCCGTTTCTTGCCATTGCCTACAACAAGCTTCTGACAAAGCCAAGTCATGGCCTCATTAGGCCCCTTTTTTCAACCAAACTGAAAGCACTTCATGTTAGCTTGTATTCGCTTTTGGATTAACTACAATGCATTGTACCCATCCATGCTCCAGGGTGAGTCGTACATATCCTCGTTAGATGTACCAACGCCTATGATGGTTCTGAACTCTAATAATATAGTATCATATGTTTGATCGATGTTCTACAATTAGATCATAATGTTATAGCATATGCCCATATTTATGTACATGAGTTAGACTAAACATGGCAGCCGAATGTGCCGAGACAAGATAAATGCGCACATGCCTTCTTGTAAAAGTTTTATACACTTTTCAAGAAAACGAACTTTGGTTAATCATTAAGCTATAACTTTTCTCATATTTGAACAACAAGGTTATTTGAGTTCTGCTAAAAAAGTGGCAATGTTAAAAAAAAATGGTTATTTTTTGTAACTTTTGCAAACTTTGTGGAAAGAAGCTGCAAATAACTGATTTCGCTGTCAAGTCTACAGTCCAATGTTAATCTAGAGGGTGGAATCTTTAAACTTCGTTGATGCTTTCTTGTCCGTTTTGATCTAATATCTGTCTGATGTGGTTTGTATAAAACTTATGGTAGTATAATTAGTTTTGCTTTTTCTTGTCAGGATATAATAACATTGTAGATAGACGGAGACTGAATCAGTTCACACTACTTTGATGTCTATCGAGCCAATGGGACAACAAAGGTAGTTCCTTTGCACAATTTGAAGAATGTTATTTCATATTGCATGATATGTCTGACTCCTTTCAGTGGCCATTCAATTAATTTGAGGCATCCTTTCCTAGGATCTTACCTTGATATTCCTCTATTTTCTCCTATTTGTCCCATGCTTTTTTAAGAACTGAAATAAATATAACCAGTGTTACAAATGTTTGCTGAGGAGAAGTCCTTGCAGAAAAGAAGAACCGGAAGCAGGTTATCTATATTCACGAGCAAGTCGGCGTCTGTAAACCTTCACCGGAGCCATTTCAGCTCTTTCAGAGCCACAAGGTGGGCGGAAGTCAGTGTATGTTTGAACGAGCACACTCGCTTCTCTCAGAATTCATATAATCATTAAAAGCTCAGAACCAGTCATGCCAAAGATATGAAGTGGAACTCATTTGTAGGCAAGGAAGTTGAGGAACCAAGACCCCAACGGCGCGGAGCAGTTTGCCGTCGAGAGGACTAGGGCTGCCATCAGGGACCTCTAGACCAAGCTCAACATCTCCCTCGTGCCTCCATCAACACCGTGTCCTGGAGGGTCGTCGCCGTCCGCGACGACGAGCTACTGTCGCAGCTTTGTCAGCTGCACAGTTAGAGGGAGGCATCAAGGGCCTGCCACCGCTGCCGGGGCCGACGTGCGTGTAATTTCTTTTAATGTAATCTTATGTTGCCAAACAACAACATGCTCCTGTCAATGCTATATCGTTGTGGGTATGGCATTTCAGTTTCTTCCTCAGGTGATATTCCAATATAATAAGTTCCATCAAGAATTGCATGTACATGTGCTGCTATCCTGATCCAAAAAGGAAAGTAAAAAGGGCGTTCATCTACCTGGCACCACCCAGATGCCCCTCAGGCGGCGCGTCACGGGCGCGCCCCAACTACTAAAATAAAAACCTCAGCTCCTGCCAGCTGCTGACGTGTGGATGCAAAAAAGACGTACCTGAGGAGTCGAACCCGCACCATAGTGGTTTAGCGTGCCACGTGATAACCACCCTGCCACATAAGATTTTGTGATCAAGTACATTTTCTTAGGTCTTTTGTTTCTTACTTTCTTTTTCTTTCTTATTTTCTTTTTCTTTCTTCTTTTCTTTTTCTTTTTTCTTTTTATTTTTTTCCTATCTATAATTCGTAATGTTCACCGGATTTCATGAACTTTTTTTCAACTTCGATGAACTTTTTCCAAAATTTGATGAACTATTTTTCAAATGTAGTGAACTTTTCTTCAAATTGGATGAATTTTTTTCTAATTCGGTGAACTTTTTTGCAAACGTGAACTTTTTTCAAATTCGGTGAACTCATTTTGAAGTCAATGAACTTTTTTCAAATTTGATGTTTTTTTTAATTCGATGAACTTTTTTCAAATTTGATGAACTTTTTTCAAATTTGATGAACTTTTTCCAAAAAATCAATGAACTATTTTTCTAGATTTGGTGGACTTTTTTGAATTATGATGAACTCTTATTATATTTCGATGAACTTTTTCAATTATGATGAACTTTTTTTCAGATTCGATGAACTTTCTTCAATTTTGATGAACTTAAAAAACCAATAAACTTTTTTCAAATTTGAAAAAAGTTCATTTCTTTTTTTTAAATGTTTTCCTTTGATTTTTTTAGAAAAGTTCACATATTTAGGAAAAAGGGAAAGGAAAAAAGCAAATAAAACCGTTACAGAAAAAGAGAAAAAAAAAGGAAAAAATGGTTTGGGACGCTTCCCCACACCAGGGGCTTTGCGAGCTGGAGAAAGGATAAAAGAAAGCAAACAAAGACTATTAACACAAGTCGTGTGATGGTGTAGCGGTTCATGCACTGATGTGTGAAGGGTGTGGTGCTGAGTTCGAATCCGACTTTCCCGCACAAATCCTTTTTTCAAGTTGATGGACTTGTTCGCTGAGAGGCGCCTGGGCCGGCCCAGTAGAGATCTCCTTCATTCAGGCGCCAGGGAGCTGTTCGGGCGCATAAGGCGCCGAACAGGAGCTCTCCGCAGTTTCTCTGTCCCTCCCACCCAATATGCTATATTGACTGTATTTATTAATTTACTGCTAACTGGTTTATGTTGATTTTTATCAGATCTAAGAATCTTGGATCCCCAACTAATGGAGGGCTTGGAAGCTCTGCACGTGTAAGTATGCTATATGCCTTAATGCCGCATGCTGTGTTTTTCTCTTCATCTCATCACTCTCTAAGACTGTAAGGGTGATAATGATAGCCCACAAATCGCGGCATGCTCGTTGTTGGTACTTATATGTCGTTTGCCTCCAAGTTTATTTGACATCAATAATTTGAACAAATATGATTTACTACTTAGACTAAGGGACAATAGCTCCATTTTCATCGATTTTACCGTGTGTGTGTGTGTGTGTGTGTGTGTGTGTACGGGCGCCGCAACGCGCGCCTTCATGTTATAGTGTTATGTATGATGAGACATGTCATGTAACTTGTATAGCTATATCGTGATTATGATGTGACGACATGATTTGTGTTGGATGATATGATGAGATTATTATGTGTATGATATGATGAGCATATTGCATGTTTATGATATGATTAGAATACTGTACAAAACCTGCATAAAAACATGCAAATATGTAGCAAAAAAAATATGAGAAAATATAGTAGTAACACTCTTTAGCGCTGGACAGGAAAACGCTACTTAGCAGTAGCGCTGGTATGGAAAGTGCTACTGCTAAGTAGGTATAGCAGTAGCGCGTGTCAAATCGTGCTACTGCTAAACATTAGGTGTAGCGCCGTATCAATAGCGTGGTGCCTCGCGCTACTGATAGCCCTTAGACCCGCACTACTGCTAGACTTTTCCCTAGTAGTGATATCACTTTTTATTTGCGTTAAACTACTTCCTGCTCAAGTCTAAAAACAATGGACAGGCACAACGGGAGGGCGACCTTCCATGCACACGTATAAGAAAAGATCGAGCGAGTGAGGTGAACGAAATCATCGACAGCTAGTGAAAAAATTGCGGGAGTGAAAAAAAACTGCAATTTAAACAATGTCACAAGGTGCGGGGAGCCTCGTGCTATATGTATAAATGGGCGGGGGGTATGTGGTTAAAAACAAGTGAACGAGATTGTACTTTGTAGAAAAAAATTATTTTGTTCAGTTATAATGGGCTAAATATATAGAGAGAAGCCCATGTAATTTAGGACAGTATAACCGAGCCTAATCCGAGTTCTCTCACGCATCCTTGCTCGTGAGCCGTTAGATTTCGTGTCTGAAACGTCTATGGCCGTCTGGTCTGGGTTCAACTCGCGCACTGGGCCCGCTAACCTAATGGGCTGCTATTCCGTAGCTATTTTGAAGGCCTGTGGTTAATCCGGGTCCGTTAACCAAGTCTTGGTAGCCCTCAAAAAAAAAAACCAAGTCTCGGCGAGACACCACCTGCACCCCTCGTTGGACAAGACGTTCCACCCCCGCTTGCGCCGCCACGGATCCTCCTCGGCTTGTCCCTTCCCTCAGGCCTTCACCCTCCTCATCCGGCGGCTCCAGGAGGGGCACCACAACAGCAGGCCAGTCACGCCATCCAAACGCGCCCGAACCCAACTAGCCTCCATAGGTCGCGGCGGATCTAGACGGGGAGGTGTCGATTGATAAGTACAGATGAATCCAAAGGAGAAATGCTTATTAATTGTAACCATATGGATCAAGCAACAAATATGGGGGGGACAAGTATGTACTGAAGTCCTCCAAAGAACCTTCAGAAATCGTAGTACATTGTCATTGTAAACTTGGAAAAAGGTGTCACAAATTGAACTCCCTTATGGTTAACATTTAACAGGAAAGGAACATCACCTCGATATATAGCTTCTCCACGCACGGAAAGAATCTCAGAAACCGACAACTTGCTCCGAGGTTGGGGCGGTAGATTCTAGTGCCAAGACCTTCCTTGTCTGCAGTTTGAGGTCAAGCTTGTGGAATCATTTTCTGAATGATGACGAACAAACATCTTCAAAATTAGAAATAATGTTAATTTCTAGAAGGAGAGGCAGAAGGCGGCTATTGTACCTGAACGGGTGTGGATCCAATAACAAGTTCGGAGTATTTGTGAGACGAGTAGCCCACCACTGTCAATTTCGGGCAGAGATGACATTGATTCTTGTTGGATCTTCTTGATCAACTACAAGTAATCTATCAAGTGCAGGTGTGTCCTCAATGACCATACCGTGGTACACATCTTGTGATGTCTTCCTGCCGCACCAACAACACACATAAATAGTCCAGAGAGTCATGGAGGTGATGTGGAAGGTACTCAACCCATTGATCGCCTGAAGACGAAGGTACTCGAGTGTAGTACAGCCACGGAGCAGGCGCTGCATGTCACCGTTTGAGAGGCAGACGACGACGAGCTCGAGGTGCTTCAGTCGTGGTAGAATAAGAGCGGGCGCATCATTAAGGGGGGATGGCAGTTCCTAAACTTGGCAACATGCAGCGTGGGCGCGAGGCGGAGTGCGGACGTTGCAGCGACTACATATGCCCATCATCAAAAGTGAGCTCCTCGAGCTGATCTAGGGAGGGGGATCGAAACCAGTCGTCAAGCTTGGCCCGGTCCTTGCTGTTGGAATGGAACTTGCCCATTCTAAGGCCTTTGTTTGGGCCAAGGTGACTGCCGAGGATCTTGTAGAACGCATCCAAGATTTTGCGATAGCCATGGCAGAGCTCGTGGGTGTCGATGAGGTCGAGAGGGCGGGAGTTCCATAGGGGGCGCCACCGTCGGGAAAGGACGGTTGTCCGTGCCCCATATTTGATTGGGAGGAGGGAGATGATGGCTTTCAACATATCATCAGGGAGGATGCTGATGAAGTCTAGGCATGCTGGAGTTGCTTGCGGTTCTAGCTCGCCCTACCTCCGCTTGTTGTCAGCCCCGTTCTCCACCTCCAGAGTCTCCTTGTTAGTGGCGCTTTCTGATAGAAATGGGAGTACAGGGAATATTTAGTTAAAACATGGCAATAGAAAAGTGTATTGGTAACTAGAAGTTATTAGGTAGGAATATTGTAAAAAAAAGGAAATAACAATTGGTTGCTTAAATACTACACAATTCATTTGACATTGCTGGGTAAGTCAACATGCAGATAGTTGAAAAGAAAACTTACTTCGAACAAAGTCTGGACGGATGATTTTGTCGGGGAAGTTAGCATATATCTCATGACCAGGCCCTTTTATGTGCAGTGCAATTTTAGTGCCAGCTTTCAGTACATAAAACTTTGCAATTTCTTTCCAAAAGCCAGTGCCAAAATAGGAGTCACCACGTTCATCAAGTCTTACAGTAGCAACGATTGTAAATCCATGGTTTGTGTGCAGTATGACATCCGTGGAGCCTTGATCTATGTAAAGGGAAAAATTGTGCACTACATAATCTGTTGCATAGCAAGGGATGTTCTGCAGAAAATGGTAGGATTGTTAAAGAAAATATGGTAACATGCAAATATGGGCCCAAATTGAAAGAATTGTACATCAGTTGAAATCGAAGGACAAAAATCTATAATTAAACAGATAGGGTAAACATGATGTTATGGAAATATGAGAGTAATGAAAGAACAGTACATCATTAATTTGCCTAATATAGAAAGAAGAGTGGGAAAATCCCCTTTGACGTATATGGTGCATGTGGCATCTTTTATCCAAATGTAGCAATATTTAGAATATGTTCAGGAAAGTAGGCCATGCCAACCGATTTAGGGTGAGATTGAACATACCGCGCGCGTCCTCAAGTTATCTGGTACGGTGAGATGGAATCTCTGGCCGAGATCGCAAAGTCCTGAAGTGTCGGTGCACTGTACATTCTATGAATGAAATAAAACCCTCAAATCAGCTCGAATAAAAATGAATTCATGGCGATTTCCGCTGGGTGATTAAAGGAGGCAGATGAACTGGGATAAGAGATGAGATAATATCTCGTTAAATTAGTTACCTTGTCGTCCATGAGAAAGAACCCTCAGTACGGCAGATTCCCCAACCGAGCGGAGCTAGGTCGACTGCGAGCAGCGTCGAGAAAGTCGATGGCGATAGGCGGCGGCAAGCGGAAGTGGCAAAATGCAGTGGGCTTTGCCGGCAGCCTGGCGGTGGCGGCAGGCGTCGAGCTAAGTGTTTGCCGCAGCGATAGGCGGTGCCATGGCATAGACGCGGAGGAGCTTGTGCCGGTGTGAATGGGGAACGTACCGGAGGGGCTGAGGGGGTGGCGGGCGGGGTGAGGGTTTTTGTGACGTGGGATGGTGAGGGTTTTCTTTTTTCGTTTTTGAATTGGGTGGTGAGGGTTTTCTGTCCCACAAAGAATTTTGGGGGCGATAGTTTTCTAGAGCGAACCGTGTGTGATTGACAGAGCAGGCAAAATGAAAGTCATTGCACACGGTTCCAATTTTGGGAACCGTGTGTGATTGACGTACTACCTACGTCCTGGTTTATTGGTCCCTCTTTGTATTTTTTACTAAAATTTGGGGAAATATTTAACATACTCAGACATAGATAATAAGCGTACATGTACATAAGCATAGTTCAACCATAAGTACATAGTTCAACCGTCATTAAGCATACTCAAGCATACATAGTTCGATCCATCCCATATCTCATCTCACATGCGGCCGGCACGGGCCTGAAGCTTCTCCAGGTACTCGGCGTACGCGTCGTGCGCCACCCTGCGAGAATACTTCTGCTTGAAGGAGCCAACGGCCCGTCCTCTTGCATGCGCCAGAACACTTAGATACGCGTCATGAAGCTTCTGGTTGCAAAATGGGCATCCATAGCCGCCGTTCCAGGTCCTAATACGCCTGTTATGCATTCCCGCATAAAGCTCCCTCAGGATTTGCCTCTTGTACCTCCTCTGGCCATCTTCATCCTCGCTGTCCACATCGTCAGACAACACCTATACAAATAGTAAAACAAATTTGGCATCAAATCAATGATTACATGCCGTGAAGTAGGATTAGGAATTTATGGCTATTTATTTATACATATCCAGAGATTATGGTTCGATTTTTAAGCACACTCGTCTATGTACAGACCAATCTTGAAGAAAATAATGGCACAAACATATGTAGGTCATTCAAAATCAATTGTCAAGCCCTGGCTAGGAATTATTAGCACAAACACTAGCCCTAGTCGGATTACTAGCAGAAATCATTTGCATAGATGAAACAACTAATCACTTATCACATGTACCATTCAAACAATCAATACACTACACGGATCTAACGAAACTTACTCAAATTTCATGGATTGGGAGAACATAACCATAGGATTTCTATTCCAAAAAGGGGGAGGCAGGAGTAACCAGAGAAACAATATGATCTATTTGACACATAACTGGGTATAGATGACTAACCAGCTGTCCATCGTCGTTGGAGTCGTTGCCGGAGTGGTCGTCGAGTCGTGCCGGAGTGGTTGTCGGAGTCGGTGTGGAACTCCGCCTCCAGCTGTGGAAGCTCGACTCCGTCGATGACGTCAGGGTGCAGCGACAACTCGCCGGCGGCGACGGCAACCTCTGTCTCCATCTCCACACCGTGCTCCGGTGCTTTAGCATCCCCGGAGTCGCCACTCCTTCCGATGGGGCGCTTCGGCGGCATCCTCATACACTGACGACTTTGAGGACTGAGAGCGGCGTCGAGGATGCAAGCGGAGAGAGAGGATTGTGTGTGTGTAGCGAGGATGGGGGTGCGGCCGCTCGGGCGCACCATTAATATGGAGTAGTGGGAGTTGTGGGAGAGAGGCGGGCGGCGGTCAAACCGATGGCTCGCCTCCCGGTGAGCCTGCGCACCAGACTGCTGGCATGCCTACCAAAGTTTCACATAGCTACTCGCATGCCTCCCGATGACACTGTGCAGCGAGCACGCCTCCGTCAATTCACACACCTGCACGCACGCCTCCCCGTCTGCCTGCGCGGCTGACTGCTCGCATGCGTCCCGTCAACTCACGTCTGCTCGCACGGCACACGGGTCGCGCATCGGCACGTATATTGTTTTTCTATTTGGATGATTAATGCTGCCGCTTTATTGCTTAACCGAAGCATGACACGTATCCATTGTTGGTATAATGCTCACGGTTCGAATAAATAATCCGTTTGGGATATTGGTTCCCAATTATTAATAAACTCTCGTCTGTAATTACATAAATATTACATCAAAACTGGTCTCAAATTTGACCAAAAAAAGTACAATGCCACTTTGTATTGGTGTCCATATGACAACACGACAAGTTTCATGAACTTCAAATAAGTTTTGGATGTACTAGAATTTAAAAATCAAGATTCTCAATGTTTGAAATTTGTTGCACGGGGAGTAAACATGCACCCAGTGAGACACGTGTGTTTTTGCAATCCATTTAATTAGGTGCACTGTCACGTGTGCATTCAAATTTGATTTTTGCACATTATACCCGTAGAAAATCAATCAATAAATGTACTAAAACATCTTAATAATGTATGTGCTTTTTTAAATTAAAACGTCCCTCCTTTGGTAACATGTATGTTCATCGCGGGATAATTAATTTAACATGCATCGTAATTACGCTGGATTCGCGGTGTGTGTGTGGGTGTGTGCGTCTGGGGATGGCGGTTGGCTCGTAGCACACTATGAGTTGTGGGCCACCGTGTGGGTTGGCCGTTTTGTTAGGCAGGCTGGTGCCACATCACAGTCGTGAAATTGTTATTTAAAACATTACACAATCCTTTCATACATAAATGTTTTGGCCACATGCAGTCGATGGTTGTCCTACACGACACTCGATACTCACGTGTGACGCTTTCTGTGGGCCTGCAAGGTCGTCGTCCATCACTTTGACGGACAGCCGGTAGTGAGGTTAATTTGACCAGCAAGGTCGAATCTTTTTTGTTTCTGTTATGGTGGTATATAGTATGTGTCGAAGAGGTGGGAGGGGACTAGCATATATACTATACGTACGCATCCGTGAACAAGTACACCTCACTCAGTGTCGGGACTTTTTGGTTTCCGAGGCACGTGCCACATCAAAATTGTGAAATTGGTTATTCAAACATCACACAACACCTTTTTGGGCCACATGCATATCCTAGCTAGGACACTCATGTGTGACGCTTCCATCTATGGGCCCATGAGGCCATCGTCGATGCATGCATGCATCACTTTGACCTACATCAGGAGTGGTTAATTAATTTCACCATCGATGAGGATTCTTTTGGGTTGTACATATATTACCACAGGAGCATATAGTATGCGATGAAGAGGGGGGAAGGGGACCATCATATGTAGTACGCTTGATATGAACCTCGCTCTGTGTGGGTGCATGGTTTGCGGTTTTTGAGGCATGTGGCACATCAAAGTTGTGCATTTTGGGTATTCAACATATATATGTTTGGCCCACATGCAAAGCTGTGGTGGTTGTCCTCTCGCACCCACTTAAGCGGTTATCAGCGATATCGATGCTTTCCATCTGTGGGCCCACTTGGTTCATCACTACTTTTTGCCTGAAAAAAAGAGAGGTTAATTTGACATAGGAGGGGATTATTATTTTTGCTCTGGGATGACATGCATGATACAGTTTGAGCACACACACACACATGCATGTATACGCATGAATCCCTCCCGTCGAGTCGACGTGGCTAGTACAACGACACATCATGAACCGATCTCGCTCTGTGTGGGAGCTAGTGTACGGTTTTTGACGCACGCGCCACATCAATGTTGTGTATTCAAACATGCATGCACGCATCACCTCCGGTACATATGCATGTAGTGGTTGCCTTCGAACGGTACACTCCCCCGCGTGGTTATCGGCGACAAGCCTATATATTTGTGGGCACACGTGGACATCCATGATCACCTTGACCAACAACAAGATAGGTTACCATGGCGGATTCTTCATTTGGTTCGTGTTATCGTAGTATAGGTCATGGTGAGATTCAGACCTAATTAAGTTTGAGCGCATATACTATGCACGCATGCATGCATGAATCCCCGTCGTTGGCTTGAAGTGTGGTGTAACATACATATGCATCGTCAACCTAACCCTCACTCAGTGTGGGGATTTCTAGTTCGAAATCATGGTGCCACATCAAAGTTGTTCCATTGTTACTCAAAAACACACCTCTCCATACATATGTTTGGGCCACACGCATGCAGTGGTTGTCTTTGGGGACTAGCTACTTGCATGATTATTGGCGAGCTAGCCCATCTCCGGGGTCGCATGGACGGCCATCACTTTGACCAACAACAAGAGAGAGGTTGTACGACCAAGGTGGATTATTCTTGGTCCGTTTTACGATCCATCTTGGTGAGATATATGCCTCTCAGGCCCGCCGACTTAAAGTGTGTGTGTGGGGGGGGGGGGTTGCTACTTCGCACTTTGCTAGGTGAACCTCGGTTGGGGGGGCATGCATTCATAGTTTAGGATACCCTCATGGCAACACGAGGGGTGGGGGCTGCTAGCTACTCAAGCACTTTGCTAGGTGAACCTCGGTTGGGGGGAGGGGGCATGCATTCATAGCTTAGGATTCCCTTCGTGCCGACACGAGGGGCTGCTAGCTAGCTACTTCGCACTTTGCTAGGTGAACCTCGGTTGGGGGGCATGCATTCATAGCTTGGGATTCCCTTCGTGCCGACACGAGGGAGGGGTGGCTGCTAGCTACTTCGCACTTTGCTAGGGTGAACCTCGGTCGGGGGGGGGGGGGAGGGCATGCATTCATAGCTTAGGATTTCCTTCGTGCCGACATGAGGGAGGGGGGCTGCTAGCTACTTCGCACTTTGCTAGGTGAACCTCGGTTGGGGTGGCATGCATTCATAGCTTAGGATTCCCTTCGTGCCGACACGAGGGAGGGGCTGCTAGCTACTTCAAGACTTTGCTAGGTGAACCTCGGTTGGGGGAATGCATTCATAGCTTAGGATTCCCTTCGTGCCGACACGAGGGAGGGGGGCTGCTAGCCACTTTGCACTTTGCTAGGGTGAACCTCGGTTGGGGGGCATGCATTCATAGCTTAGGATTCCCTTCGTGCCGACATGAGGGAGGGGTGGCTGCTAGCTACTTCAAGCACTTTGCTAGGGTGAACCTCGGTCGGGGGGGGCATGCATTCATAGCTTAGGATTTCCTTCGTGCCGACATGAGGGAGGGGCTGCTAGCTACTTCAAGACTTTGCTAGGTGAACCTCGGTTGGGGTGGCATGCATTCATAGCTTAGGATTCCCTTCGTGCCGACACGAGGGAGGGGGGCTGCTAGCTACTTCGCACTTTGCTAGGTGAACCTCGGTTGGGGGGCATGCATTCATAGCTTAGGATTCCATTCGTGCCGACACGAGGGAGGGGGCTGCTAGCTACTTTGCACTTTGCTAGGGTGAACCTCGGTCGGGGGGCATGCATTCATAGCTTAGGATTCCCTTCGTGCTGACACGAGCGGGGTGGGGCAACCAATACGATGCGCTTTGCGAGAGAGGTGTGATGTCTACTACGCAACCTTCTTCTTGTAGACGTTGTTGGGCCTCCAAGTGCAGAGGTTTGTAGGACAGTAGCAAATTTCCCTCAAGTGGATGACCTAAGGTTTATCAATCCGTGAGAGGTGTAGGATGAAGATGGTCTCTCTCAAACAACCCTGCAACCAAATAACAAAGAGTCTCTTGTGTCCCTAACACACCCAATACAATGGTAAATTGTATAGGTGCACTAGTTCGGCGAAGAGATGGTGATACAAGTGCAATATGGATGGTAGAAATAGGTTTTTGTAATCTGAAAATATAAAAACAGCAAGTAACTAATGATAAAAGTGAGCACAAATGGTATTGCAATGCTAGGAAACAAGGCCTAGGGTTCATACTTTCACTAGCGCAAGTTCTCTCAACAATAATAACATAATTGGATCATATAACTATCCCTCAACATGCAACAAAGAGTCACTCCAAAGTCACTAATAGCGGAGAAAAAACGAAGATATTATGGTAGGGTACGAAACCACCTCAAAGTTATCCTTTCTGATCGATCTATTCAAGAGTCTGTAGTAAAATAACACGAAGCTATTCTTTCCGCTCAATCTATCATAGAGTTTGTACTAGAATAACACCTTAAGACACAAATCAACCAAAATCCTAATGTCACCTAGATACTCCAATGTCACCTCAAGTATCTGTGGGTATGATTATACGATATGCATCACACAATCTCTGATTCATATATTCAAATAACACATAGAACCTCAAAGAGTTCCCCAAAGTTTCTACCGGAGAGTCAAGATGAAAACATGTGCCAACCCCTATGCATAAGTTCACAAGGTCACGGAACTCGCAAGTTGATCACCAAAACATACATCAAGTGGATCACGTGATATCCCATTGTCACCACAGATAAGCACATGCAAGAGATATATCAAGTGTTCTCAAATCCTTAAAGACTCAATCCGATAAGATAACTTCAAAGGGAAAACTCAATCCATTATAAGAGAGTAGAGGGGGAGAAACATCATAAGATCCAACTATAATAGCAAAGCTCGCGATACATCAAGATCGTACCACCTCAAGAACACGAGAGAGAGAGAGAGAGAGAGAGAGAGAGAGAGAGAGAGAGAGATCAAACACATATCTAATGGTACATACCCTCAGCCCCGAGGGTGAACTACTCCCTCGTCGTCATGGAGAGCGCTAGGATGATGAAGATGGCCACCAGTGATGGATTCTCCCTCCAGCAGGGTGCCGGAACGGGCTCCGAAGAGGTTTTTGGTGGCTATAGAGGCTTGTGGCGGCGGAACTCCCGATCTATTCTGCTCTCGATGCTTTTAGGGTACATGGATATATATAGGCGAAATAAGTCGGTAAGGGGAGGCACGAGGGGCCCACGAGGGTGGGGGCGTGCCCAGGGGGTAGGCACGCCTCCCTGCCTCGTGGCCACCTCGAAGCTTCCCTGACTTCAACTCCAAGTCTCCTGGATCACGTTCATTCCAAAAATCACGCTCCCGAAGGTTTCATTCCATTTGGACTCCGTTTGGTATTCCTTTTCTGCGAAACACTGAAACAAGGGAAAAACAGAAACTAGCACTGGGCTTTGGGTTAATAGGTTAGTCCCAAAAATAATATAGAAGTGCATAGTAAAGCCCATTAAACATCCAAGATGGATAATATAATAGCATGAATACTTCATAAATTATAGATACGTTGGAGACGTATCAGCATCCCCAAGCTTAATTCCTGCTCGTCCTCGAGTAGGTAAATGATAAAAGAAATAATTTATGAAGTGTGAATGCTAGCAGGTGCACAAGTTTGATCAATTATAATTTCAATCACCTTTTCTAGCATCATTATATGGCATAACAGTAGCTCAACTCTTAGAAATTTTCATGATCAAGTAACAAGCTATTCACATGTTAAAGTATAGATCATAAACTCTCTTGAAAACTAACAAACTATGTTCTCAGTCATCAAACAATTACAATTCATCTTATTTTCAGGAAGAGTCTATGTTAGAGCTTTGATTCAGCAAACTTCACATACTCAACTATCATTTAGTCTTCCATGATTGCTACCACTCAAAGCCTATTTTTAGAACAAATAGTATTCATCGAACACAGAGAAATATAGAGGCTTAATGTTTCGCCTCCCAACCTTTTACCTCAAGGGTAATGTCAACAATAATAATTCATGCTCAAATATATTTGAATGGCCATATATGCTTAGATATTTCCATCACATGATGCTTGCCAACTAAAGAGTGGGTTGGAATGAGAAGGAATACTACTGACTCTTGCATAAAGTAAAAGATAGGCCCTTCGCAGAGGGAAGCAGGGATTTGCAGAGGTGCCTGAGCTCGAAGCAAAAACAGAGATGAAAATAATTTTGAGAGGTATGCTTTCACTGTCAACATAACGACCAAGAGTTCCCAATATCTTCCATACTAGATACATTATAGGCGGTTCCCACACAGAAAGGTAAAGTTTTTACTCCCCCTCCACCAACATTCACACTCCACGGCTTGTCCGAAACAATGGGTGCCGTCCAACTATCAACATTCCTGGGGGAGTTTAGTTTAAATTATTTGCGAATTTTTTTTTGATCTTTTGATCATAGGACTGGGCATCCCAGTTACCAGCCATTTTCTTGTGAATGATGAGCGGAGTCCACTCATCGTGAGAATAACCCACCTAGCATGGAAGATACTGACATCCCCTAGTCGCTACATGAGCGATTCGGGCATACAAAACAGATTATTATTTGAAGGTTTAGAGTTTGGCACATGCAAATTTACTTGGAACGGCCACAAAATGATCTTCACATGCCACCGTAGAGAGAATGGTATTTCACAAATGCAATCTGCTGACAACTTTTTAGGCAACGCGACGTGTCATTACGGTCGGGCCATTATTCGAACCGTTTTCCCACAACTAGCCACAGCGCATATTGCGAGGCGGTTTCTTTGACACGTTTTGTCAAAGCAGAGATTGTGTCCCCTTATCACGGGATTCTCATCAATACGGGTACGGGTAATCCCACCACATCATCAATCGTGGCGCTTGGGAAGCAAGCGATTCCCAACGGGCAAGTGAGGAGGCGACCGCTTTCGTCGCCTCTATAAAGGGATAAGATTTCCCATTTTACCCACGCCTTCTTCATCCTTTGCCCACTCTTGCCCCCTCGAGCTCCAGCGCCCAAGCCCAAGTCTTCTCCGCACAGCCAAACATGTCCGGAGCAGGAGGCAAGTGGGTGGCTTCCACCGTCAAGGAGAAGCATATCGCAAATCCTCGGGCGGCGGATACTTGGCATGAGACATAAGCGCACCGGCTACGGACGCTGGCAGTCATTCCGACCCCGGGACCCCACGAGAGGGTCGTGTTCGTCGCCCACTTCGTCCATGGATTGGGGTTTCCACTTCACCCCTTCGTCCGCGGGCTCATGTTCTACTACGGGCTAGATTTCCACGATCTAGCCCCGAATTTCGTGCTCAACATCTCGGCGTTCATCATTGTATGTGAGGCCTTCCTCCGCATCCGGCCTCACTTCGGCCTGTGGCTGCAAATCTTCTGCGTGAAGCTGAAGATCGTACGCGGCCAGCAAGCGGAATGCGGAGGGGCCATGGTGGGCAAGATGCCTAACGCCACCTGGCTGGACGGCTCCTTTGCGAAGACCGTAAAAGGGTGGCAATCAGGGTGGTTCTACATCACCGAGCCGCGCGGCGCCAACTGGGCGGCGGCCCCCGAGTTCCGATCCGGAGCACCCATGTGGCTCACCTCCTGGGAAAGGAAGGGCCTGACTTGGGGCGAACCTACAGAGCTGATCGGACTCCAAACCTGCGTCAAGAGCATGAAGGACAAGAACATCAAGCTTGTCAACATGATCCAGGTCATGCTCGTTCGCCGGATTCTGTCGTGCCAAAGGCGGGCATTCAATTTGTGGGAGTTCGTCCCGGCCGAACACCAGACGCTTCAGAGGCTCTATGGCATGAAGCACAAAGATGCGTGGAAGGAGTTGTCTAAGGACTCTGAAGTACCTCCTCCCATATCCGAGGACCGCGGACTTCATGCAGCGTGGCCCCCGCGTCCGGTGAGTTTTGGGACTACCATCGGGTTCGGTTTTTCCCAATACATTCATGGGGGAGTCTTAAGTATTTGTGTATATTTGATCAGGATTATGTGGAGACAGCGGAGCAAATTGACTGTCCGGCTCCGCTGCCAGAAGGCCTAGCTGATGCTCTCCTGATGGAGATGCTAGTCCCGGCGCCCTACAAGGTGCCGGAGAAGAAGGCCGAAAAGAAGGCCCCGGGGACCCGAAAGGGTCTCCGGCGTAAGTTTGTGCCAGAAGCCTCGTCCAAAGATGACGAGGCAGACTCCTCCCACAAAGGGGAGGAGGAAGAAGAAGACGCCCCATCCGGAAAGGATGAGGGGCCCGGAGAGGCGGGCCAGGGGGCCGGAAAAGGCCCTCGGTGCAAGGCCGTTATACCCCTGTCGTCCGATGACGACGAGACAGATTCCTCCAGCGGATGCGGGGAATCAGAAAAATTCCACCTCCCGACTGGGGAGAAGAAGAGAAAAGCCGCCCCGGAGGGGGAGGCTGGGGCGTCCAAGAAGGGGAAGGTACCCCTTCCGGACTACTCCGCCACGGCCGCTCATAGTGAGGAAGGGTGGCTGCCCAGGGGGAAGCCCCCGGTGCGATCGTAAGTGTCCGCACTCCATCATAACTTCATTCTATAGCTTTTGTTTAACGCCGGACATATGTGCAGTCCGGCCAGGGCTTACCCCGAAGTGTCTTCCTCCGGATCCCTGAGTGATTCGGAGATCAATTCGCTTCCGGCAGCCACTACTCCTCAACCCGCGGATGACACGGAGGTGTTGTCCCAAAGGCTCCCCGAGCGGGGGGAGGTGACTCTGGAGATGCCCCAAGGCGGGGTCCCAGACGTCGGACACACGGGGTTCAAGGTCCCCGCGGATCGCGTCGATGAGAGCCACAATAGGCCGGGCTCTCAGCCGAACATTGTCCCGGAACCTTCAATGGTTCCGAACTCAGGCCGACAGCCCCTCGTCAGGGAGAGCGAGCCGTCTGCATCGAGGACTTCCGGTGCGCCCGAGGCACCGGATTGTCTGCTGGAAGCGCTTCGCGGTGCTTCCATAGATGAGGAGCACCGTACTCTTATGAGTTCGGTGATTCGGAAGGTTTCGTTCGCAAAGAGCGGACTAACCGAAGCTTGCACCAGCCTCTTGACAGGTTTTGAGGTAAGTAATAAATATGTTAAAATTACCACCCGATAGGTAGTAGCCCCTGATACTCTGTTTGGTGTTCGGAAAGAAAAACCGAACGGAGGGTCAATTATAATCGTCAAGGGTCTAACAATAAATATTCGTGTGCATAAGCAGGCTATGCTGCTTCTTCTGTTCAGATCGCCGTCTTGCCGAAGTTGAACTGAACCGGGAGCTGGGCGGTAGCGAGAGCTTCGGCCTCACGAAGAGGCAGCTCGAGGAGAATAAAGGTAAGCGATTCCCTGTTCGTATGTATTTAAAGGTAGGCAAAATTGGTCAGTCTAACGCCAAAGCGTCGTGACTGTGTAACAGGGGCCACCGCCGAAGTGGCGTCCCTGAAGAAAGCGCTGTCTGAGGCCGAAAACAAAGCGGCCTTGGAATGCAAGGAGCGCGAAAAGCAAAGTGCTAGAGTGGGCGAGGTACAACAAGAGCTCCAGGACCTCGGCAAGAAGTGCGAGTCCATGGAGCAGGATCTGAATATGAAGGAGGCCGAGCTTGCGAAGGCCCTTGTAAATTTGAAAGATGCCAAGGCCGAAGCTGAGAAAGCACAGCAGGAGATCCAGGAGGCCAAAAAGATAGCAGCGGGTAAGAAATTCTTTATGCAAAGCAAACATGTGGAGGAGGCGTTTCTTTTACTTACTCAATTCGGAGCTCTCGAGGGCATTTGCAGATCTGCCACGCAGCGTCTCGGATCTTTGGAGTTCTACCGTGCCTGGAGGGGAGCTCAGCGGAGAAGCTGTTCGGTCCCGGTATCTTTGGGGCCGATCATCCGATGCCTCTAAGCGACCAAATGAAGCAGTTGATCGAACTCCACAGGGCGGCCGAATACGAAGGACTTCATAGGCAGGATGTGGCCTGGTGAACTCCTGCCTAGTAGCTACTTTGGCCTGATCAAGCGGATGGTGGATGCCTGCCCGCGGCTTGAAGTGATCAAGCGATCCGTTTGCATCGAAGGTGCCCGCCGAGCCTTTGCCCGCGTCAAGGTGCATTGGGGCAAGCTGGATGCGGAGAAGCTGGTCAAGGACGGGCCACCAGAGGGCAAGGTGCATTGCCATCCTGAAATGTACTACGATGGCGTGATGAAGGGTGCTTGTCTCGTCGCCGATGAGTGTACCAAGGACGCCATTTTGGAATGAATTCACTTCTGTCATGTTTGTAATTAAAGACGAAGTTACTTGCGCTATGTAGCGCTTTTGTTATTTAAAATATTACCTTCTGTGCGGCTGTTTATAAAATTCTGAAAGTAAGCCAGTCGTCGGCTTCCTCCCCCACGTAACTAGTACTAGGGTGTTCGTGGAAAACCCGGACACTCTTTATCCAAATGTTTGGTCCCTTAAGAAGGTGTCCGGCGCAGCGAACAAGGCAATCGGGCTATGCGGCTTTATAACTTTCACTTAACCATAGAAGTCTACAATTTTAAATTTCGTGAAGCCCTAGAATCGGAAGGCGAACCGGGCGCTATACACGCCTAGATCGGACGAAGCCGATTATCGCCTAAAGCGGAAAATCTTTAAGGATTTTAAAACCTCTCGAACAGCGACCAGCTCTCGCCACATCATGCGGTCAGTTTTGGCTTTCTCTATTGAGGTGCTCGTCCGGAAGAACCGGAAACAATCGCATAGTTCTCCTGCGCTACCTTAGCCGATATAACGGGCGTAAGGCACCAAAACAAGGGAGCCGGGCTATCCCAATCTGTAGACCTAAGACATGATTCGAGCTGATGCATATAGTGCTATAAGTTCGGGTGCCGCCTTTGTTGAAAGTGTTCGGACTTTATTTGCCATATTACAGGGCGCCATGAGAAGCCCCTGGCAAACTGACCGCACCAAGGTGTACGGATGCAATATCAAATGAACATTTATAAAAGAAAAAAAATCTCAAATAAGAATAATAAGCTGACGCTATATATAATCCCCCATTGACGAAAAATACGTTTAAGCGTACGTTTACAATGGATGAGTTAAGCAGAGATAAAATAGGACTATTTAACATGTCCTATCTAGGGGCAGGCTGTGTTCAGATAGATAAAGCAGGTATAATGATCGTAAATAGATTCCACAGGTATTTCATACATGCATAACGTCTGTTGCCTCCTTGGATGCCTCTCCCTATAAGTCCGCAATTCGGCTCTTTTGAGGATGCTGCCCCAACGGTGTCTCGAAAGGTAAGAGGAAAGAGTATGAAGGTATTTGGCGGTTACCCGCACTATTGACTGAGTCGTTGATGCGCCTCCGCCTATGCCCATGGTATTTTGAGTGCGCAATTGTGTGCGCGTGGCGCGAATGCTGCTTTGGAGGGGCTTGAGCGGAGGCCGGACTGCTAATCACGCTCTTGGCGTTCCTGATGATCCTGTTGCGGGGTGCTCCGGACTCGCTTGACCGTGCTCGAAGTTGTCACCGGATTGGTTTGTCGGAGTAGGCTGCATTGTACTTCTGCCGCGAGGGCTGCCGTATGCTCTTCTGTTCGAAGGGAGCGGTCCATATTTCCGTTGACAGTGATGACCCCGCGCGGTCCTGGCATCTTGAGCTTGAGGTATGCATAATGTGGTACCGCATTGAATCTAGCGAATGCGGTTCGTTCGAGCAGTGTGTGGTAACCACTGTGGAAAGGGACGATGTCGAAGATTAACTCTTCGCTCCGGAAGTTGTCCGGGATTGAAGACCACTTCCGGTGTTATAGAGCCCGTCTGGTGGGCCTCTACTCGTGAATTACACCCTTAAAGGTGGTTTTAGTGGGCTTGATCCTTGAAGGGTCAATGCCCATTTTTGCTTGTGTCCGATAAAGCAGGTTCAGGCTGCTGCCGCCGTCCATAAGGACTCGCGTGAGGTGGAATCCGTCGGTGATTGGGTCTAAGACCAATGCGGCTGAGCCGCCATGACGGATGCTAGTAGGATGATCCTTACGATCAAAGGTGATCGGACAAGCTGACCATGGGTTGAATTTGGGGGCGACTGGCTCCATCGCATAGACGTCCCTTAGTGCCCGCTTCCGTTCTCGCTTGGGGATGTGTGTGGCGTAGATCATGTTGACCGTTTTCACACAGGGGAATTTCTCTGTCCCCGTGTTCGGACGTCGGGGCTCCTCGTCGTCGTTCTTTGTGCAGCCCTTGTCCTTGTCTTGGAGTTTATCTTGCCGGCCTGTTTGAATACCCAGCAATCTCTATTGGTGTGGTTGGCTAGCTTGTCCGGGTGCCATGAATTTTGCACGAAGCGCTCGATATGTGGTCCAGGTGGGCGGTCCCCGATTATTTCTTTTGAGCGGCTTCTTCGCTGACCGGGCTTGGATCCGCTGAATCCGGCATTGGTATCGTGTCTTTAGTGTTCTCACCGTTGTTCATCACTTATATACATTACGCCGTGGCTTGCCGTTATTATCGCGGCCATCCGAATTGCCAGAATGTGGCGTAGTGCTGCTGCGAGCCAACCAACTGTCCTCGCCCGCGCAAAAGCGGGTCATTAGTGTTGTGAGAGCTGCCATGGACTTGGGGTTTTCTGGCGAGGTGTCGAGCGAGCCACTCGTCACGGATATTATGCTTAAAAGCCGCCAGGGCTTCGGCGTCTGGACAGTCAACTATTTGGTTCTTTTTAGTTAGGAACCGAGTCCAGAGTTTCCTGGCTGACTCTTCGGGCTGTTGAGTAATATGGCTCAAGTCATCAGGGTCGGGTGGTCACACATATGTGCCCTGGAAGTTGTCGAGTAATGCGTCTTCCAGGTTTTCCCAATTGCCAATGGAATTTGCTGGCAGGCTGTTTAGCCAATGTCGGGCTGGTCCTTTGAGCTTAAGGGGAAGATACTTGATGGCGTGTAGATCGTCTCCGCGGGCCATGTGAATGTGGAGAAGAAAATCTTCGATCCATACTGCGGGGTCTGTTGTGCCATCGTATGATTCGATGTTTACGGGTTTGAACCCTTCTGGGAATTCATGATCCATTACTTCGTCGGTGAAGCAGAGGGGGTGCGCGGCGCCTCTGTGCCGGGCTATGTGGCTACGCAGGTCGAATTGCTCTGGGTGGCTATATTCGGCCCGGCCGGACTTGTTGAAGGTGTATCCGGCATGGCGGTCGTCGTCGCGTGTCGAGGCGCGCCCCCGCGATCCGTATATCGATCTTGGTTGTCCCGTTTTGTTGCCCCGGGCCGTAGTATGTTGGCGTGGGGGTGTTGGCTGGTATGCGGACTGGTATGCGTTTATCCGGCCACGAGGTGGCGGTCGGCCGTATGGTGCTCGAGTCCGTATTCCTCGGCTGCGGGACTTGATCCATCGTCTATGAGCAGGTCTTGATCAGCTTGGAGTTCTTGCTGCTTTTTTCAGGCTCCTCGCGGTGGCTATAAGCCAACGCTGAAGCGCTCCTGCTCTACGGGATCCTCGAGCACGCCGAACTTCGTCGTCGTCGAGGCTAATCTCGTCTTCGGAGGGCATGTAGCTGTCCTCCTCCGGGTATTAAATCCGTCGCTTTGTTCTTACGGGCTGACCTGCTCATCCTCTGTGCTCGGCCTGCTCAAGGCGGTCTCGATCGAGGTTGTATTCTTCTTGGCACCATTCGGATTGTTTTCGTCTCCTGGGCCGGTATTGCTGTGGCGGGGCTTGGAGTGGCGCCGACGACGCCCATTCTTTGCTTTTTTCCCTGAGGTTTTATCCTGAAGGAAATATGCCCTAGAGGCAATAATAAAGTTATTATTTATTTTCTCATATCATGATAAATGTTTATTATTCATGCTAGAATTGTATTACCCGGAAACATGATACATGTGTGAATACATAGACAAACATAGTGTCACTAGTATGCCTCTACTTAACTAGCTCGTAAATCAAAGATGGTTAAGTTTCCTAACCATAGACATGAGTTGTCATTTGATTAACGGGGTCACATCATTAGGAGAATGATGTGATTGACCTGACCAATTCCGTTACCTTAGCACTTGATCGTTTAGTATGTTGCTTTTGCTTTCTTCATGACTTATACATGTTCCTATGACTATGAGATTATGCAACTCCCGTTTACCGGAGGAACACTTTGTGTGCTACCAAAGCGTCCTGGCATGGCGGGTGATTATAAAGGTGCTCTCAGGTGTCTCCAAAGGTACTTGTTGAGTTGACGTATTTCAAGATTAGGATTTGTCACTCCGATTGTCCGAGAGGTATCTCTGGGCCCTCTCGGTAATGCACATCACTATAAACCTTGCAAGCAATGTAGCTAATGAGTTAGTTACGGAATGATGCATTACGTAACGAGTAAAGAGACTTGCCGGTAACGAGATTGAACTAGGTATTGAGATACCGACGATCGAATCTCGGGCAAGTAACATACCGATGACAAAGGGAACAACGTATGTTGTTATGCGGTTTGACCGATAGAGATCTTCGTATAATATGTAGGAGCCAATATGAGCATCCAGGTTCCGCTATTGGTTATTGACCGGAAACAGTTCTAGGTCATGTCTACATAGTTCTCGAACCCGTAGGGTCCGCACGCTTAACGTTACGATGACAGTTATATTATGAGTTTATGGTTTTTGATGTACCGAAGGTAGTTCGGAGTCCCGGATGTGATCACGGACATGACGAGGATTCTCGAAATGGTCGAGACATAAAGATTGATATATTGGACGACTATATTCGGACACCAGAATAGTTCCGGGGGTTATCGGATATATATCGGAGTACCGTGGGTTACTGGACCCCCCCCCCCCCCCGGGAACTAATGGGCCTTGTTGGGCCGTAGTGGAGAGAGAGGGGGGCCAGCCAGGCAAGAGGCGCGCCTCCCTTGAGTCCGAATAGGACAAGGAGGGGGGGCGCCTTGCCTTTCCCTCTCCCACTCCTTCCTTCCCTCCTTCTTGGACTAGGAAAGGGAGGGGCAAACCTACTTGGAGTAGGTTTCCCCCTCCTAGGGCGCGCCACCCCCTTGGTCGGCCCCCTCCTCCTCCCCCCTTTATATATGGAGGAGGGGGGCACCCCATAGACACACAAGTTGATCTTCGTGATCGTTCTTAGCCGTGTGCGGTGCCCCCCTCCACTATATTCCACCTCGGTCATATCGTAGCGGTGCTTAGGCGAAGCCCTGCATTGATAGAACATCATCACCATCACCACGCCATCATGCTGACGGAACTCATCACCGACACTTTGCTGGATCGGAGTCCGGGGATCGTCATCGAGCTGAACATGTGCTAAAACTTGGAGGTGTCGTAGTTTCGGTGCTTGATCGGTCGGGCCGTGAAGACGTACGACTACATCAACCGCATTGATATAACGCTTCCGCTTTCGGTCTACGAGGGTACGTGGACAACACTCTCCCCTCTCGTTGCTATGCATCACCATGATCTTGCGTGTGCGTAGGAATTTTTTTGAAATTACTACGTTGCCCAACATATCCTCCGTTGCCTCATCGCCATTTGTTTCCTTCGGAGTGTCCACCATATATATATCATAAGAAGAGGTGGCTATCCACCGCCCAGTGAGCGGTGGTTCATGTTCTTCTCCTGCATCGTCGTCCATACCGTCGATGTCTTCGGAGTCGAAGTTCAGTACCTTGGTTAAATCATTAACCGTGGCAATGAAGTGGGTGGTGGGTGGGCAACGAATTCCTTTGTCGCCTGCCTCCCACTCGAGCCGGACATAGTTCGCGAAGAGCCTCCTGACAAAGAGAGAGACTTTAATGAGTCCAGCATGTCGCCAAAGGGAGAGTGCTGGAAGATATTCGCAGCGGTGAACTCCATTACCGGAGCCCATCCTGGCCCGACGAGCTCGGGAGTGCGCGGACTGGAAACAACGTCCGGATACGAATCCAAGGGTTCAGAGTCATAGGCCACCGCTGAGGTAAGACCCGTGTTCGGCTCCACCGCCGATGAGTGTGCGACCTGTGGGGCGGGGTCCATCCCTCCGTCCTTAGGCAGCGCAGCCTGCTCCGGATCTAGGTCCGGGGATACTACAGGGGTGATACCCCGAGCTTCGTCTGATGGCAGGTCTAAGCCGTGCTCGTCATGACTGTCCGGTGCTCCTGGCATAGGCCCCAATCCATCAAAGATCAAGTCTCCGCGGATGTCCGCCTTGTAGTTCAGGTTGCCGAACCTGATCGTGGTGGTGGGCGAGCTGTCGATCTGCTCGGATAATAAGCGAGTTGGCCCTGATCTGGCCGCCGAACACGAAGATCTGTCCGGGGAGGAAAGTCTCGCGCTGAACAGCGTCGTTGATGATGATTGAAGGAGCCATCGAGCCTGACAGCGACGACACAGAGGAACTCTCAATGAAAGCACCAATGTCGGTGTCAAAACCGGGGATCTCGGGTAGGGGGTCCCGATCTGTGCGTCAAGGCTGATGGTAACATGAAGCAAGGGACACATATGTTTACCCAGGTTCGGGCCCTCTCAATGGAGGTAAAACCCTACTTCCTGCTTGATTAATATTGATGATATGGGTAGTACAAGAGTAGATCTACCACGAGATCGTAGAGGCTAAACCCTAAGAGCTAGCCTATGATGGTATGATTGTAATTGTGATCGGCCTTCTAAGGACCAACCTCTCTGGTTTATATAGACACCGGAGAGGGCTAGGGTTTACATGGAGTTGGTTACAAGGAAGGGAACACAATATCCGGATCGCCAAGCTTGCCTTCCACACAAAAAGAGTCCCATCCGGACACGGGCCGAAGTCTTGAGTCTTGTATCTTCACGCTTCAATAGTCCGGACGTTGTACACAGTCCGGCAGTCTGGATACCCCCTAATCCAGGACTCCCTCAGCCATCGCCCCCTCGACGCCCCCGAACCCTTTAGTTTGATTTGGGATATCCACCTGCCCTGAAGATCCGGATCTTCATGTGGCAATGGATTCGCGGCCGCCTCCCAACTGGCGTGGAGGTCCGTAAGCGTAATGAACCTGGGAACGGGATGTGCCCCTTGTGCGATACGGTGGAGGATGCGAACCACATCTTCTTCTCGTGCTCTACGGCTCAGTTCCTTTGGTACTGCTTCCGCGAGACGGTTGGGGGCCAGTGGTGTAACACCAACTTCCCTGACCTGCTTGCGGAAATCCATGCCTCCCCCCCCCTCGCTAATGCCATATCAGATGGCTCTGCGTTGGGGTCCTTGCCTGGACGCTCTGGACCGTTCGCAATAAGCTTGTCATTCAGAAGGTCCCTCTTCGACGTGCTACTGACGCCATCTTTAAAATGTGTGGATACTTGCAGCTCTGGCGGCCGCTTAGCCGCCCCCAGGATCGGGACGTCATCAACAACCTCATCGCCGACCTTCGCTCGATGGCCTTCAGCTTGGCGCCCCGCTTCCCCCGCCACCCCCGGAGCCAGACTAGATGCTGCGCCGCACCCTCCGTGTGCGTGCCTTTTTTTGCTTTTCAGGGCTTGTTGAGCTGTGCCCTCAGCATTAACCCTATTTGACTACTTGCCGTGTTAGACCTTTGTGTGTCTGTGTGTGTTGGCGAACTTTGTTGGATGTTGGGCTTTATCTATAAAGTGGGGCGAAAGCCTTTTTCGGTAAGCTAATTCTGAACCCCAAATGACAAAAACTTGTTTTAATTACATCATTATTTAAATAAACTAATTTAGGAAACATTGCTGACCAGATACGAATTCTTGGATGAGTTGCAGGAGCCAGCAATAGTTTAACTATTTTGTCGTTTACTCCTTGACAACTAATGATGTACTAGCATGATTACTGGGCTGTTGAGGCATTTGGGCTACTAATCTTTAGTTGGGCCAAGAAGTCCAAAACGGGAGCTCGAAGAGGCAGGTTTCTAATGATTCCTTGTTAACTTGTTTAGTCCCACCTCGCCCGTGCAAGCAGCGCAGTCGGCCAAGATAGCTATAAGAGGAGGCGGAGGGCAACACTTTGAAGTATACCTTTCTCGGCCTTTTGGCTAAGATCAAGTGTAGTATCTGTTCTTATCAGTTTAATATCTGATATGTGGGCCATGTGCCCACAATGATATTAAATTTATTTTTTATAGGGGAGGGTCCACCACACTAGCTTGCTAGTGGGGCCCTCATATGTCGCCTGGGTGTTGCACTATCGCCCAGGCCAGGCGTACCCCAACCAATACAAACTAAACAATTTTAGACTTGTTTGGACTCAGCTGAAAGCAATTTGGCGTATCAAGCAGGTTATCCATAAAAGTATAAAATCAAGCAGAAAATTTTGATAGGATGATTCAACTTTATTTTCACTTGGAAGCATTATCTAAATAGATTTTCCTATGAATGTGTGAGATTGCTTTCCTTCTGAACAGAACCTGTCTATCAAGTTGTATATGTTGTTAGAGTTTATCTTCTGAATATTTGCAGGTGATGGCTTTCTGTACTATACTCGGTTCAGTAGAATAGCACTGCACCCTATCTCAAGAATGCATATCAATCAAAGAGATTTATTTGCAATCACCTGAAATCAGTTTCTTGTTCTAGGTGTATCATCAAACAGAAGACAAGGATGGTTCAACTTGTTATCACTTGGGAAGCATTATCTAGATTAGATTTGCCTATGAACGTGTCAGATTGTGTTACTTCTTAGAACCTGTCTCTCTTTTTTTTTAATGGAACTATCTATCAATATTTGTGTGCTGCTTAGTTGATCTTCTGAATATTTGCAAGTGATGGCTGTCGGTACTATTCAATTCAACAGGATAGCACAGCATCCCTATGTAAAAATGCATTTTCCAAGTTGTACGAATATCTGTACTTCACATTTAGCATGACATTGTGGCTGACTCTTTGTAAGCTTGTGAATATGGTATGAACTTTGCTGAGAATTCTCTGCCAGCTTATTTAACGACATTTTTATTCCATGCTTGCAATGAGACTGATATTGAGCAGATTACTTGTCGTTTCAATAGCTTTCACAGATTCATCAAGTTTTTTATGTTAAATCCCAGCACACCCAAACTTTTGTTTTGTTCAGATTTTTAAACAAAACTAATTTAGGAAACCTTGCTAATACAAGCTGAGATATGAATTCTTGGATGAGCTGCCAGATGCTAGCAATAGTTAATTAATTATGTCCTTTTGACTTGCGGTGGCAACATGACTGATTCCTCCGAGACATATCGGAATCGGCCTAGTTGCTCGTCAGCTTAGTTGAACATTTCTCTGGGTTATAGTTCCATTGATGCTGGTTGTACCTTAGGTCCTTCCCAGTTGACAACAATATGGCAATGACCAGTGTAGTACAGTGGGTCAGTTTTGAGAAAGAAAGAACGAAAGTATTGCTGTACATGTGGCTACTATTACACTCTTCTGATTAGGAAATACAAACAAATAGTTTCAATAGCTTTCACAGGTCCATCAAGTTGTTGAAGTTAAATCCTTGCCGACCCAGATGACAAAAGCTTGCTTTTTATTACGTTTTTTACTAAATTAATTTATGAAACGTGCTAATTCAGGCTAAGATATGTCCTCTTTTGCTAATTCAGAAAAACGTTCCTAATTCAGGCTAAGATATGTCCTCTTTTTTATTTGCAAAAAAAAAGATATGTCCTCTTTTGCCACTTGACAGATCAGAAAGTACTCCCGTGAGGCCATGGCCATGTGTCTGAACTAAGAGGCCAAGTTATTGGGCTGCTAAGACATCTATTTTTCTTTCAAAAAGGCTGTTGAGACACCTGGGCTGCTATAGTTCAGCTGGGCCAACAAGTCCAAAACGAGAGAAAATAGTCAGTACGCACAGGGACAGGTTTCTAATGACTCGTTGCGGTTTAGTACCACCTCGCCCGCGCAGCACAACGGAGCTGTTGAGAGAGCTATAAAAGGAGACCCAGGCCATCACTCCAAAGCATACCTTTCTCGGCCTTTTGGCTAAGATCAAGTGTAGTATCTGTTCTTATCAGTTTAATATCTGATATGTAGGCCATGTGCCCACAATGATATTAAATTTATTTTTTGTGGGGGAGGATCCACCACACTAGCTTGCTAGTGGGGCCCTCTTGTGTCGCCTGGGTGTTGCACTACTCCCTAGGCCAGGCGCACCCCGACCAATACAAAGCAAAAATTTGGTAGTACCTACAACTCGAAAATGTGTGGGAAGATCCACCACAGTGGTTCCATCTCTCTTTGTTTCCTTATCTGAAATTCTGAATAATATGGCTTGCATCAAGCATGTTTTCTTTAGATGCTTATGTTGTCCATGTCAGGTGTTTTAGTGAATGCGCATTCTAAGGGCTAGGATGACAATTTTATAGCTTAACAGAGCTGGTGCCCTGTGCTCTTGCATGTTTTGGATGCTGTGTACTTCTGGGTTCAAATAGTCAGGATAGCGTGAGTACTCGCAGGGGCAAAATAACTAAATCTGATATGCTCTTTCTGTAAGCGTGGTGTGTGGCTGTACTATGATTTATTTTTCCAGTTCTTCGACTGTCACTCAGTGATCGGCGCAGGGTGCTTGATAATATACATTTACATTTGTGCTCTGATTGAGAGAAACAGTAGGCGGGCTGGCTGGCGCTCTGTTTTAGCGCTCAAAGATGAACAAGATGACACAAAATAGAACAGCAACTTTGACCGGACAAACTCTAAACGCTCTTATATTAGTTTACGGAGGGAGTACAATTCTACGAAATTCCCATACATGTTGTCTTAAGAAGCCCAAGGGATTGCGCTTTTCTTGACTCGGCTAGTCAACACTTGACTCATTTATGTTGACGTAGTAGCATCTGAAACTATCTCCGGACAAGAAAATGGCGGCTACAATTGCTGTTGCTGATCAAATAATTAACAGTTCTGAAGTTTCTGTATGCCCCTTAACCTGCTTGCTTTTCCTTTTTTTTTGACAAATGCTAGCTTAAGCTGCTGGTATGATAGTGACATGGCATGACATCTTTTTTGCTAACCAGGATGACACCCTGATGAAAGGGAGACCCGATGTGATTTGATCCTTTTCTTCTGCACTGTATTATCTCCTTGTGGTTTGGAGCCCCCTTTTCCCAGTAACTTTTTGGTCAGCACTTCTCTTATTAACCTATCGATTGCTATGTTAAATGAACTTTTTCCAAGAATGTTCCCCTGCTTAGGGCCTCCTTGCTTGATTCATAGGAAAAGGGAAGGGAAAACATAAGAATAGTTTTTTTTTCCTATGGTGGTACTGTTCATCAATTTGATTCACAGGAATAGACTATAAGGAAAAAAAAAGGGTTCCGTTAGATTGAGTTTCATAGGGAAAATAAAGGAATTTTACAATCTTTTCTAATCTCCCTTTTACATCCCTGTGCACAAAGAGCAAGGCAAAAATCATAGGTAGCATAATATTACTTCACCTTATTTTAATATATCCAGGATACACTTTGATATTAATTTGACCATATATTCAAGTTTTTGTGCTTTTCCTATTCCTGCAAATTGGACACCAATTATGCAGATTCGTACGTTTTCACAATCTTATGACTTGCACATGCAATCCTACCTTATTTATGTGTTTTTTTTAAATACTAGTACCTCCGATAAAAAATATGTGTCGTGGTTTTAGTTTTTTGAACTAAAACCATGACACTTATTTTGGATCGGATGGAGTACGAATTAAAGAGGCACTAAATACATGAATAGGGAAAAAACAAAGGAATAGAGCGGCATGTCATCTAAGGTCAACTGATATATGATCTAGCTTTAGGTGATATTAATGGAATACTTTTTTTGAAATACAAAACATGTTTAAAAATTCTGAAAATATTTGCAGACACACATCCTCAAAAGGTTTCAGCTCCTAATTCTACCTACACTTGTAGACAGAGGCGGACCCAGGCCCCAGGCAGCCAGGGCCTCGCCCTGGGGCGTGGCTGGCTGTTGCTTCGTTGGATGCAGGCATAGCTACAGTATTTTTTACTGTTTGGCACTGTACATATATTGTTTGCCTGGGGCGTCACTTTTACGTGGGACCGCTACTGCTTGTAGAGAAAAACCAAAATAAAAATAAAATAAACAGATGTGAATAGTGTCAAATACTATTCACCCAAAGCTGTTCACACAATTGAATTTATCATTTTTGTATCTCTAACTGGAAATTGAGTTTTGAGCTGATTTTTTTAAGTTAAAGGCATACACCATAGGTATGTTGTCAAATAATTTTAGAATTTTTTGAATATCTAAATATAATTTTTTATTGATCCTACGATCTCACATTTTTAGAGAAAAAGTATCGTCCGACTTTACAAATAAAGCCAACAGGCAAGGATCCACAAGACCAACAGTAACCATACAAACGACAAGAGTTCAAGCCAACAACCAAGGCAGGCAGGCCAAAACAAGTATCCGCGAAAGAGTTGGGGGCCCAAGCCACGCCTAGCCAGGACCGAACACAAGGCCAGGCCAATTTAGCCAACACCAACCGAAGAAAATATGACCAGTATCCTCTAAACCATCACAAAGGGCACAACGATCAAAACCAGGCCCATTCCTTTTGCAGATCTGGTTCATGGCCAGAAGACGACCCTAAAAACTTGCCAGAGGAAGATTTTGATCTTAGGCGGCACCCTGTCCTTCTAGACCGAGTTCAACTTGGTAGTATGGATGCCCGAAATAAGCCTAAAATACAAGGGCTTAATAGAAGACCTCCCACAGCACGAGTCGGGCCAGACAACAGTGTCCTCCTCCTCCCTACGATCTCACCTAAAGAGAAGATTCTATTCTAGCCTCCTCCCCCCACCTCATCTTCCATACTATAAGAACCTTTCCAGCAGACTCCTTATAAACCCGTGAACTGTAAAATTCCGGCGACTATACGGGCTTGGCCCTTTTTTTGACCAGACCAGAGCCCGTATATAGTCTCCCGGCACATAAAAATATTTTACGGTGGCTCACAAACCCCCTCCTCCCCCCACACGGTATGTCTACGGGTTCACGGACGCAATACGGGTCGAAAACCTATCCCCCCGCCGCTGCGATTCCGCAATCCCCTCTCCTATTTATCGCCGTCGGTGTGACGCCCCTAATTCAATCGTACACTAATCATGCACGCAAATGTGTACGATCAAGATCAGGGACTCACGGGAAGATATCACAACACAACTCTAAAACATAAATAAGTCATACAAGCATCATAATACAAGCCGGGGCCTCGAGGGCTCGAATACAAGTGCTCGATCATAGGCGAGTCGTGAAGCAACAATATCTGAGTACATACATAAGTTAAACAAGTTTGCCTTAAGAAGGCTAGCACAAACGGGATACCGATCGAAGAGAGCGCAGGCCTCCTGCTGGGATCCTCCTAACTACTCTGGTCGCGTCGTCGGCCGCTGCGTAGTAGTAGGCACCTCCGGGTAGTAGTCGTCATCGACGGTGGCGTCGCTCCTGGGCTCCATCGTGCAGTCGCAGCAATCGAGTAGAGATAGGGGAAAGGGGAACAAGGAAACCGTGAGTACTCATCCAAAGTACTCATAAGCAAGGAGCTACACTACATATGCATGGATATATGTGTAAAGGGCCATATCGGTGGGTGAGCTGCAGAATGCCGAATAAGAGGATAGCTAATCATGTGAAGACTACGCTTCGCAGCCTCCGCCATGCAAGCAGTAGCGAGAGAGTAGATCAAGTCCTCCAAGTAGCATCACATAGCAATAATCCTACCCGCGATCCCTCCTCGTAACCACGAGAGAGAGCGACCACCGGGTTGTATCCGCACTTGGAAGGGTGTGTTTTATTAAGTATCCGGTTCTAGTTGTCATAAGGTCAAGGTACAACTCCAAGTCGTCCATATCGAAGATCACGGCTATTGAATAGATTAACTTCCCTGCAGGGTGCACCACATAACCCAACACGCTTGATCCCATTTGGCGGACACACTTTTCTCGGGTCATGCCCGACCATGAAGATCAACACGTCGCAGCCCCACCTAGGCACAACAGAGAGGCCAAGACGCTGGTGTAAACCTAAGCGCGCAGTGCTGGGCCCATTGCCCTTAGCACACACAGACGTTGCGTCGACGTGCGGAAGCGAACTAGCCCCTTAATACAAGAGCGGGCTTACGTTCCAATCCGGCGGCGCCGCTCGGTCCGACGTCACGAAGTGCCGGTTGATACCACGGCGTCGAGTGCCCATATCTTTCCCACGTAGTTGGTTAGTGCGTATAGACCAAATGGCGGACTCGGATCAAATACCAAGAACTCGTTAAGCGTGTTAAGTATCAACGAGCGCCCGAGCAGGGCCAGGCCCACCTCTCTCCTAGGCGGTCTCAACCTGCCTGTCGCTCCGCCACAAAGATCCACTCATGGTGCTCCACAAGCCGACCCGACTTTAGTCACCACATGTATCATGTATAAAGTATATAGTATATACCGTGATCACCTCCCGAGTGATCACGGCCCGATAATATAGCACAGCAGACGGACAAGAATGTAGGGCCACAGATGGAATACTAGCATCCTATACTAAGCATGTAGGATTGCGGTAAAGGTAACAACATGAGTAGCAAGGACGGGCTATGCATCGGGATAGGTATATGAAAGCATAACATGCTACACTACTCTAATGCAAGCAGTATAGAGTAGAATAGGCGATATCTGGTGATCAAGGGGGCTTTCTGGTTGCTCTGGCAAGAGAGAGGGGTCGTCAACTCCGTAGTCGAACTGGGCAGCAGCGGCGTCGGTCTCGGTGTCTAGCGGAAGAAGAGGGGGGAAGAAACAATGAATACATAGCAAGCAAGTGCACAACAGGACAACAAGCAAAGCTAGACGGGTTCTAACGTGGTATGAGGTGATACTGGTGAAGGCGGGAAACATCCGGGAAAGTATCCCCAGTGTTTCATGTTTTCGGACGAATGAACCGGAGGGGGAAAGTTGTGTGTTTGCTATGCTAAGGATGTGTGGCGGACGAACGGGCTGCGTATCTGGATTCGTCTCGTCGTTCTGAGCAACTTTCATGTAGAAAGTATTTTCATCTGAGCTACGGTTTATTTTATATTAATTTTAAAACTTTTAAATCATTTTTAGGATTATTTAATTATTTTAAAACAACATTATCCAGAACAGTATTTGCTGACGCCATCATGACGTCAGCATGATGTCAGCAATCAACAGAGGTGTTGACTGGTCAACTGACGTGTGGGTCCCGCATGTCATTGACTGTTAACTAACCTAACAGATTAATTAACTAAACTAGGTGATTAGGTTAATCTAATCAGGATTAGTTAAGTTAATTAATTCTTTAATTAATTAACTAATTAATATTTTAATTATTTTATTTATTTATGTTTTTTATTAAATCTTTTTTTAATTAAACGTCCTGGGGCGGGGCCCCACTCGTCATTGGCCCAGGCGAGCATGGGAAAAACGTTATGTGCTATCGTTGCGGGGAGAAGGGTCATCTTGCGGAGATCTGCAGAAAAGAGGCGACTGTCAAGTAGGCTACTTTTTCCGGAACGCAGTCCGGAATAAGCGTTCCTGTGTATATAGATATCTTCGATGCTGTCATTTCGACATGTCCGCTTCAACCCCTCTTTCGCCTGCTTCACGTCGAAAGGGGTTAGTCTGCATCTGAGAGACCCCGCCTAGCTCTAAAATGGTTTCAACCTTTCCTCGACCAGTCCACATTGTCAGTCAGTTTGTCAGTGGTTACTTGAGGGAGATGCAAATACTTCATTGTCGAACAACAAGTCGAACCCAATGAACAATTCCATTCAAAGGAATGTTCTAGAGTTTTTTCCACTATATTCGCGATATTTCACAAAATGGAATAAATTCTTCACGATTTCAACCTGTTCTGTTTGCTTGTTTCCTATAATCTGTGCTCGATTCCATATTTCTGTATCCTTCGATTCCCGGGACAGATCTGATCTCCTTTATACTTACCTCAAACAACGAGCGAAGTCGAG